>CANIUD010000056.1:0-255000 GCA_947470075.1 Closterium sp. Yama58-4 | reverse complement strand
CTTCCTCTTATTGAGCCGCCTTCCTTGCCGTTCCAATGATTGTCTCCCATTACTCCTCCTCACCGCATTGCCCTCCCCTCTCACCACACTGCCTCCCCTTTCACCGCACTGCCCGTGCTTCCTCCCTGCAGTACTTGCTCTCCTGGGCCGTGCACCTGCTCAAGCTCCTGCCTGCATCCACCAAGTGACATCTCTCCTGCACCTTATCCACTCCTCCCCTCTCCCTCCCACCTGCTGACCACCAATAATGCACTGGGTGGGACTACTTGCTGAACATAAGGATGCCCTGCAGCCACGGGGTGAAGTCTTCCCATACCAATGCCCTGAAGAATCAGGATGTCCAGGATGGTGAGGAACCCGGCGGACGTTTGGGTGGAGCTCAGGACATGGTCCAAGTGCCGGGTGGGTCGGACGCTCCATGGACGGATGCGCCGTGGATACGCAGGTGTAGAGGCCGAGTAGGGTGCTAAGCAATCTTAGTCGTCTTTTCGTGGTGTTTCCCTACGTTTTGTTTTCTCGCATTTTCCGGTGCCATCCCGTTCTATCGCACACTCTCCATTGTCACCCCCACATCTTTTGTTGTTCAATCTAACTGCAAGTAAACAGGTTTATAATATAAGGTTATAATCCAGAAGACGCGCTCGATACCGAGAACTTTATACCGCAGCTTGTGTTGGAGTTGACTTATTGAGCCTTCATTATTTGCGCCGAGCCGTGTTGGATCTCGCCATCCTCCAACGATTGGCGCAGGCATCTATCCGCCTTTAGTTGCACCAATCACGATGGCCGGCCGACCATTCCAGCTTCACACCCCAACAGGCGGAACCTCGCACACTGGCTAGTCAGTCACGCACGACTCACACTTTCTCCAAGCCCACTGCTGTAGGGGGGCGCAGAATAGAGAGATGCATCAGTGGTAATCGAGGGAGCAGTGCGAGCACGCGTTCCGAAACCACACCACAGCCGTCGACCGCACCCTCGTCCTTTCCAAACACGAATCGCGCCCCCCCCC
This sequence comes from Closterium sp. Yama58-4, assembly GCA_947470075.1. NCBI lineage: Eukaryota > Viridiplantae > Streptophyta > Zygnematophyceae > Desmidiales > Closteriaceae > Closterium > Closterium sp. Yama58-4. The sequence goes on along the minus strand of CANIUD010000056.1, from coordinate 253,988 downwards.
ACCGTGGAGGCAGCGCTGGGCTGTCGCGTCCGTCCGCGCGCTGCGGTCTGCGGTGCGCCACTGGCGGCCCGTCGTCGACCGTCGGCCCGGTCTGCTCGCGTCGCATTGCATCCGCTGCAGCCGCGTCGCCACCTGCTCGGCGCGAACAGCTTGCGCGTGCCGCAGATCGGCGTGCGCCCGCACGTGTCCGCCGACCGGCGCCTGCCCCATCGCCCGCCGTCCCGCGCCCCCAGAGCGGCGCTCGTCGCGGAGTCCGCTTCCAGCGCGGAGAGCAATGTGACTGTAACGGGCGATGCAGAGGAGCAGCTTAGAGCGTCAGCAGCGGAGGGGGCCGCGGAGGAGGGCGGAACATTCGAGTGGAGCCGCGCGTGGTACGCGGTGGGCGTGGCGGCCGACATGGACGCGGCTCGCCCGCACGCCGTCACCGTCGTGGGGCGCCCGCTCGTTCTTTGGCGCGACGCGAGTGGCGCGTGGCGCTGCTTCCTCGACCAGTGCCCGCACCGCCTCGTTCCGCTCTCCGAGGCATGCCCTGCCCGCCCCGCCACCCCGCCACCCATCTCACCTTTTCTCATCGCATGTATTCCCATCGGACCCTTTCGCATCACAGCAATTCATATAGCTCCCCGCTACCACTGCGTCAAAAAGGACGTGATATGGCCGCATCCCTTGGCGTAAGGCCACATGCGTTACAATTTCACATCGCATGCATTCTCATCCCCTGCTCCCGGCTCACCCACGTCCTCTGACCCCGGCCCCCCGCCCAACGGCCACAGGGGCGCATAGACGCGGAGGGGCGGCTGGCGTGTTCGTACCACGGGTGGGCGTTCGCAGGCAGCGGCGCGTGCGAGGTCATCCCGCAGGCCGCCCCGGAGCAGCCGGGCCAGCCCCCCCGCGCCGTGTGCTCCCTGCGCGAGTGCGCCACTGCCTTCCCCGTGAGGGAGTTCCACGTGAGTGCCCATGGGCGAGGCTTGAGGCACTCTTGGTTTCACTTGGGGCGCTCATCTGACGGCGTGCACGGCGGGTGGCGTTGTGCAGCGTGAGTGCACAGGCGCACTGGCGGAGAGGCATGGCGGGGCAAGGCAAAGAGAGGGCCGCCAGGTGTTGAGTGTTGGGTTTGGGATCCACCACGTACGCGAGGCAAGAGAATGAGAGGCGTGAGATGTTGCGGGCACCCGCAAGGCGGGCAGTGGCACACTCACATCCACTGCCGCCCCGCCAGTGGTGGTGGGCGGCTGCTCTGCTTGCTCGCGTGCATCCATGCGGGCGGCAGCAAGTGGGTCAGGGGCGCGGGGAGCAGGGGCGGTGGAGGAAGGAACAGCACCCACATGTGCCGCTCCTTGTTGTGAAAAGCCAGAGGGAGTCGCCACCCATGAGGGAGTCGCCACCCATGAGGGAGTCGCCACCCATGAGGCGGTGCTGTGCTTTACAGCAGTCCATCTAACGTGCTCTCGCACGCAAGCCAGTCGCCCCCCATTCACCACATTCTCCTCCACGCACGCCCGCCCTTTCCCCCCTTTTCCCCCCTTTCCCCTCCCTTCCGCCCCACCCGCAGGGAGTGTTGTTCGTGTGGCCGGACGAGCACTCAGCAGAGCAGGCGGAGGCGACGGCGCTGCCGCTGCCGGAGGGCGTGGAGTGGGGCGAGTATTCGGTGCTGCCGCACTACACGCGGCGCCTGGCGTACGAGGTGCTGGCGGAGAACGTGGTGGACCTCTCCCACTTCCCCTTCGCCCACCACGGCGTCGGCATGACCACCCGCGCCCAGGGCGGGCCCGTCAGCGACCTCGCCATGAAGCAGCTCGTGCGTGCCTGCCGTGGTGGTGGTGGTGGTGATGGTGATGGCAGGCAGCACGCTGTGTGGCACGGGGATGTGTGGCACGGGGATCTGTGGCATGGGGATGTGTGGCATGGGGATGTGTGGCATGGGGATGTGTGGCATGGGGATGTGTGGCATGGGGATGTGTGGCATGGGGATGTGTGGCATGGGGATGTGTGGCATGGGGATGTGTGGCATGGGGATGTGTGGCATGGGGATGTGTGGCATGGGGATGTGTGGCATGGGGATGTGTGGCATGGGGATGTGTGGCATGGGGATGTGTGGCATGGGGATGTGTGGCATGGGGATGTGTGGCATGGGGATGTGTGGTTTGCATGCACATGCAGAGGGCCACAGAATGCAGAGGGCCACACCAATGCAGAGGGCCACACACATGCAGAGGGCCACACACATCATGCCGCTACGCACTCATCCATACTCACATGCACTTGCGCTTCATAAAAACAGACATCCATACAACATATGCACTTCCATCACCACTCATGCCCATGCTCGTGCTGCCTGCCGCCCTTGTCTCCCTGCTCTCGCAACTTAAGCTTAGAACTGATACATTAGTAGTGAGCTCAAAGCTCTTTAAGTACATCAGAAATGAGCAAGGTATGGATGAGGAGGGAATCAGGGGGCAATCCTAGGGAATCAAGGGTAATCCCAAGGCAATCTCCAATTGGTGGGTTGGAGATTGCTTGGAGATTACATTTGGGTTTGGTTGGGATGTGGGTGTACACCCAACCAAACACGAAGTACAAACTACACTAAACTAGGATATAAAAGTACAAGTACAAAATGTGAGATCGAGGGCTAACACCAACACCTTCCTGCACTGGCCTGCCGCCCTTCTCACCCTGCCCGCATTGCACTGCTCTCACCTGCCCTGTACTGCCTATGCACTGTCCGTGAGCAGGGCGTGAGGGGCTTTGAGGGGCCCATCCACGTGTTTGGCTTCCCCACCTACCTGCGCTTCCAGGCGCCGCAACTCGTCTACTACCACAATACCATCAGGTACCGCACAACACCATGGGGTACCACCGCATGGGGTAGCACAGCATGGGGTGCAAGAGCATGGGGTGCAAGAGCATGGGGTACCGCCCCTGCCTTTTCAAATTGTGAATTATCTGCTGCTTTGAGTCCGAGCCCTTTCGTAATACATTTAAACCCGAAAGCGAGCTTCTATTGCGCTATATCAGCGCTATATCAGCGCTATATCAGCGGTATGTCAGCGCTATATCAGCGCTATATCAGCGGTATGTCAGCGCTATATCAGCGCTATATTTGTGCTAACGTGGACCCATTACGTACCAGGCGGCATTTGATAGTGCTGGTGGTCCCGCTGTTGGCCGATGGACTGTGGATGGAACAGCGGTTACCAAACTGATATGACTTTTAGCGTACTGAATATACCCCCCTTCCTGCTTTTTTCCGCCCTCGTTTTCTCCCTTGAGTACTTTTCTCCACCCTTTCCTCCTTACCCCTCCTAACTTCCCCTTCTCTCCCCTTGGGCCCATCAGGCCACGCCCCCCCAAGTTCTCCTTGCTGCCGAGGAAGGATCCCAGCTCGCTGGCGCCCAACACGTACCTGCTGCTGCTCTACATCACGCCCTGTGCACCCGGCAGCAGCCTGGCGGTGCAGGTGCAGCTGGTGAGGCGCGGCGACGGCAAGAAGCTGCCCTCCGTGCCGCGCTGGGTGCTGCACCTCCGCCAGCACCAGGTGTTTGATGGTGAGTGCTGCACCTCCGCCAGCACCAGGTGTTTGATGGTGAGTGCTGCACCTCCGCCAGCACCAGGTGTTTGATGGTGAGTGCTGCACCTCCGCCAGCACCAGGTGTTTGATGGTGAGTGCTGCACCTCCGCCAGCACCAGGTGTTTGATGGTGAGTGCTGCACCTCCGCCAGCACCAGGTGTTTGATGGTGAGTGCTGCACCTCCGCCAGCACCAGGTGTTTGATGGTGAGTGCTGCACCTCCGCCAGCACCAGGTGTTTGATGGTGAGTGCTGCACCTCCGCCAGCACCAGGTGTTTGATGGTGAGTGCTGCACCTCCGCCAGCACCAGGTGTTTGATGGTGAGTGCTGCACCTCCGCCAGCACCAGGTGTTTGATGGTGAGTGCTGCACCTCCGCCAGCACCAGGTGTTTGATGGTGAGTGCTGCACCTCCGCCAGCACCAGGTGTTTGATGGTGAGTGCTGCACCTCCGCCAGCACCAGGTGTTTGATGGTGAGTGCTGCACCTCCGCCAGCACCAGGTGTTTGATGGTGAGTGCTGCACCTCCGCCATCACCAGGTGTTTGATGGTGAGTGCTGCACCTCCGCCATCACCAGGTGTTTGATGGTGAGTGCTGCACCTCCGCCAGCACCAGGTGTTTGATGGTGAGTGGAAGAGGGAGAGGAAGAGGGAGAGGAAGAGGGAGAGGAAGAGGGAGAGGAAGAGGGAGAGGAAGAGGGAGAGGAAGAGGGAGAGGAAGAGGGAGAGGAAGAGGGAGAGGAAGAGGGAGAGGAAGAGGGATGTGAAGAGGGAGAGGAAGAGGGAGAGGAAGAGGGATGTGGAGAGAATCTTCTGTTTTTTTTTGTATCTCGCTATCCAGCTGATTCTGCCTTTTTCATGCTGAAAGAGTAGCAGTTCTCTCTAGTAAGGCCTCAACCTTCATCGTTGTTTGTCTTAGCCCCATCTGCTTGCCGCTCCGCCATCTGTTCCCCTCCTGTCTCTGCCTTTGCGTCCCGTCCTACTTGCTCAGCCCCTCTTGTCCCTTGGCCCTTTTTAAACACGGCCGTACCATGTGTGTCTGTCCCCGCGGCCACCAGGCGATTCCTACTTCCTGCACTGCCAGGAGCGGGTGCTGCAGGAGGTGGAGCAGCACATGGAGGACGCGCGGGCGGGAAAGGCCGAGGCACAGCCGGGAGGAGGCGCGGCAGTGGGTGGGCGAGGTGCGGTGGAGGGAGCAGGGGCGGCGAGGGGGGCGGCGTGGAGGGCGTTCTACATGCCCACCAACTGTGACCTGCCCGTCGTTGCCTTCCACCAATGGCTCTCCAAATATGCACGTGCGTGCCTTGCCTTGTCTCAGTGGATACTTCATTGGAAGAACAGTGGTTGCAGCTCTCAGAGAGATCCTCTTTCTGTTCGCACAAGGAATATATTTCAAGCCATTCTTGCGTGGAACAACGCAGTCTCGGATGTACATTGGGAGAAACGTGTGCCTGCTGGTGGGGTTCATGAGCGGTGGGGTTCATGAGCGGTGGGGTTCATGAGCTGTGGGGTTCATGAGCGGTGGGGTTCATGAGCGGGTGTAAGCCAGGCGGGGCGGGGATGGAGATGACCAGCTCACCACAGCAGCCTTGTGACCCAACTATCGCACCTGGCTAGTTTCGTACTCCAAGCTTTGCAGTTGTGAGTCTCATTGTCGTATCTTCCCTGACATGTAATACAGACAGCATCCTTCGTTCTTCGAGCCTTCTTTCTTCGGTTCGTCTGGCTCGACTCACCCCTTTCTCTCGAGTATGTTAGGCCCATGAGTGTGTGCAACGCCCCTGCCAGCCATGTTGCATATCCACTGTGCCGAGTTGTGGAAATACAAGGTGCTGGGTGAATGTGAACGAGTGCAAGGCTGGATGCTGTGCCAGGTCTCATGTCGTCCAGATTTACGGTATGGAATGGAAAAGTTGAATCTGAGCTCCAACCCCCTTGCTCTGTGCCATCCCTCCTTGCCTCGCATGTTGATGCTTTCGCCCACCGTCAACGTCACCCGTGCATGTCGTGCATGTGACCACCACGCCACCTCTGTCCCCCCGTGCACCAGGTGGGGCCGTGGCGTACCCGCCGCCCTTCACAGGCGTGGCGCTGCCCCCCCAGCCGGCGCCCAAGGAGGTGGTGTTGGAGCGCATGGCCTCGCACACCGCCACCTGCACCGCCTGCACGGGCGCCCTCACCAACGTGCAGCGCCTGCAGCTGCTGCTGCCAGCCGCCTCACTGCTCTCCGCTGCTGCTGCTGTCGCCTCCAACTCCCTGCGTGCTCGCGTGCCGCTTGCTGTGCTGGCCGTGGCGGCGGCAGCGGCAGCGTGGAAGGTGCGGGAGTTGGGCAAGGAGTTTGTGTACACGGGGTGGGACCACGCCACCAGGGACTGACCACGGGGTGGGACCACGCCACGCGGGATTGAAGTCAGGATTACAGGTTATGCAGCCACACGGGTCTTGCTTGCACTCTAACCGTAAATTTAGGGCTCTCAAGTCTTCTTTCATCCGTGTGTTTGCGCTTCAAGAAATCGGCTTGCTGGTACTTGGTGGGGGTGGAAGCGAGGACGTAACACCAACTGAAAGAATCACTAGAAAAGGACATACAAGGGCAGTATATGTAATGTCCGAGCCCTCTATAGTATCATCTGGTTTGTTGGTGCATCATTGGATGATGGCATGTTGACCAGTTCTTCATGCAATTCAAAGGGGGCAATCTGCAAGAAATTTCTCCTGCTGCTTGCGACACATGCTGAACTCGCTGCTGTAGTAGTCCATGCACTTGAAATACGCCTCCATGCTCTTTGGACACTGCCCTTGCAACGACTTCAGCCTGCACACAGCATGGGAGAAAACGAAAGGGGGTGGGTTGGGGAGAGGAAGGCCGCAGGGTGGAAGACATGGGGTATGAGATTGTGAACTCGCTTCTGGGATCGAAATGGTACATGTGCGTTTATGGGCAGAGCACATGGGCATGGAGTGCGGATGGCATGTCAGTGCAAGGACAGTGACCCAGTGATGCGCCACCGCGCGCGTACAGCATGGCGCTGAGGCAGCACGGGCTGAGATGGAAGCAGTTTGACTGAGAGCAGGTGGCAGGCGGCAAGAGGGCAAGAGGGCAAGAGAGAAGAAGACATGGTGAAGAGGAAACCAATAGAAGAGGAGCAGCAGCATGTGACACATGGTGAAGCGGACCACACGACAGCATGCTCGCTGGAAGGGCACAAGCACGAGCCACGGGCGGCTCGTTCAGCCACAGACGGCAATTCCTGAACCCACTGGTCGCACGTAGACCGGCTCAGCAAACCGTACTCGACATCCAGCAAACCCTAACCCAGGAAGATACCACTAAGTGGGGATGAAAGGCTTTTTCAAAGCGAGGAGTGACAGCATCACGACGGCGGATGCCTCACGCTGGCTGATAGACCTATCGCGGTGCAGCGGAGTTGATCGGCACGCAGAGCGGATCGGACAGGAAGGCGGAGGCGGCGCGCGGTGCACTCACAGGTTGAGCACGCATCCCGTGACCTGCGCGCCCTGCTGCAAACACTTTTCGGGATTCTCGTCCGCACGCTTGCACTCCAGGAACGCGCGATTCTCAGCGGCGCAGCTCTTGGCAATGTGTCTCGATGCTGACATCAGCACGGCTGACGTGGCAACCGGAGTATCGTCCGACATGATAGAGAGGCAGCAGCCTGCTTCTCAACCCGATCTGAGATACGCGACGAAGAAAGATGGCGATGCACAAAAAGGAGCAAGCGGCTGCGGTGGGTGAGCGTACGCGGACGATGGAAGGCGAGAGAAGCACAAGCAGGACGCGACAACAGGCGCGAGTGATCAATTTTGAAGTTCGGTGTTATGAGTTCTACTAAAAAGAGTGCGCGGAAGACTTAGATGTCGAATACAGAATCACGAGAATGATAAAGAAGCATGCATTTATAGGGTCGAAACCGTGCTAGGCGAGGACCTCGATGTGCGTGGCTCGGGAATGTCGCAATTGGTGCGGGGCGACTCGGGGCTGGTTCGGTGCGAAAGTGTAGGCCGAGCCACACTGACGCGAACTGCTCGGGGCTGTCCTCGCTAAGGACAGTTCTACAGTAATGAATTGCACATTCATTACACTCTCCCACCTTCTAAATAAGGTGCCCTTATATGTAGGTGAGTCTTGCAGTAGCGTGAATACTGCAGATCTCGATCGAAAACCGATCTGACGGTGCGGAAGCGTGTTGACTTTCGAGTTGACGCTTGGCTGCGCGCATTGACCAGGCAAATTTCAAAGAGTTGGGATGTCAGCCGTTGATACTGCCGATGTCGATCGGGCGGTTGAAAGCGAATGTCGATTTGAATTCTTCCGACGAAAGAAAGCAGATGATGTAGCGGATACGTTTCGGACGGCAAAGATAAACGCGATGTCTCGCGGCGGCTCGGACGCATATCAGAAAACGAGGAGTCCGAAGCCGTCGATGTCGTTGAATCTTATCACGAGCGTCCGTCGTGCAGAAGCTGTCAGACGAAGTGTCAGAAAAACTGACAAGTACAGTGCGAGAGCACTCCCTCTCCCCCCCCTGAAGATAACTGCAGCCCACCGAAATGTGCACAGCTACGCGGGGACAAAACCACAACCACCCTGATGCCGAGGGTAGGACAGAAGACCAAGTGTTATGATTTCCCGCCTGAAATTCAGCCGCTGTGCTGTCGATTGCTGTCGAAGCTCCAAAAAATGCCCAGGGTAATCTCTGTCGAAGTCTCTTCGAAAGAAGATCGTGTTTGTAGGGACTCGGCATTAATAAAATCTTCTTGTTGTCTTGTTGTCGCGACTGTTGCTGCAGCATCTCTCGTGACTGCCACCTCGAAATCCCCCGTGTGGCAGTACCAAATCACTTTACTCCTGCCGAATCTCCAGTTGTCAGCAGCTGCAATCCCGAAATTGCTGGTGTTTGGCTTGTTGTTGTGGCAAAATCTTCGCTGTAACTGTTCCAGCTGTCGGCGCCCGCGGCAGTCTTGTCAAGACTCGCCGAGACCTTTGTCGCGTTGCTCCGAAAACTCATGAGCAGGGGCGAAAACAATTGCTGCTCTTTCCCCTGGCGACCAAATATTTTTTCGAAGTTGAAACTCGAGCTGTCGATGACGTCAGCTACCTCGGCGATGTTGTCGTGACTCGCCTTAGACTTCGGGGCAGAGGCGAAAAAAGCTGTCCTTCCTCCCCCCACCTGTTGCGATAATTTTCACCTGTGTGGCGGCTGGTACCCCTGAAACTCCACAGATTTTTCCGCCAAGAAGTTCACCACGGCAGGTTTCGCTCGCTTATTTTAGCGCCGCTGCAACACCGCCGTTTTGACGAAATTGTCGGCCGTCACCGCTGACTCCTGTAAAACTGGGACTCGGTACTCTCCGTAAATGTCGGTGCCGAAAATTCTTGTACGTCTTGGTCACCTGCAGGTTATCCCCTTGAAGAACCGGTGTATCTAGCGTGGCCACCCGTCGCCATTTTGCTCTCCGTGGTTAACCACACTAGCAACCCACCAACAGGAGGTGCTCTTTCGTGCGGAACCCAGAGTCATGGGTCTACCGGGACCGAATTTCACGGAACCTAGCCAGCATCAACGCCGCTGATCTTGTAGAAGAATTTCCCCAGATGGCTTCAAAGTACACCGTAAACCGCTGAAACAGCTGGCGAGCAGACGTTCACCCGTCTCCCACCGTAGGAAAGAACCCCGAAAATCATGGTTGTTGAAGCAGTCCCGAAGTATTTTCCGCCGCGTAACCCCGACGTTTCCGCCGTTAACCCTGGTACTCCGACGTTCACCCGTCTTCGCACCCGTCGAAATTGCTTAGCAAATCCCAGGTATCCTTGGCGATACACCGCTCGCCGCGCCTCCATGTAACAATATCAAACCCTTTCGGGGGTTTACCGATTAGACTCTCAAATTCGCGGTGGATTGGTGTACGGGCTCAACCTTTCACTCTAGAGACCTGCTGGAGCACCCACAAATTTCTCTCCTTTTTTTTTTTTGTCTTCACCCCCCGACAATTTCGCTTGCCGCCGTTCACCCAGCGTCCGCTTTTGTCGGATGAGGTATAACTCCGTGTTGCCCACAATTTTTCTGACATTCGGTGAAGGCGCGAACGCTATCGTAGCCGGATCATGTTTATCGGATCAAACAGTCGGGCCGGCCGCTTCGTTGCCCACCGCGTCTATCGTGCTTAAAACTACACAGCTTCGAAAATCCCTTCTTCGCCGCTACACCGCCGTCAGGTAGACCGTTGAATTAGGAGGAACTCCGACAGCTGCACCGACTGCTTCAGCTCCGACTTTTTCGGCGGGGTAACTGCTGCCGATGGTCCGGTTTTGTCGGGGCCGAAACAGTGTCGCTCCTAGAATTTTTCTTGTACGCCGAGCTGTCGAACTGGCGCAATACCCGCGCTTTTTAGCCAGCACAGGGCTAAACACATGGCCCCACCTTTGGATCCAATGGCCAATAGGCTTTACTAATTGCCTTCGAAGCCTCCTGGGCATGAGGTATGTGAAACGTTCGGAAACCTCGGCCGGTAGTGGTACCCATCCGGCTACCGCCGCTTAGCCGCAAATGTTTAGGCATCAGCTTGAGCGTTTCCCCGTGGGTCGTAATTCTCGCCTCCTGAAGCTCAAAACCCGTTTCTCTCGCTAAACCCGAACTCGACGCAACTCCGTGTATTGTAGCCGGTAGAACCCCCAAAACACTGCGCCGAAACGTTGCCCCGCTGGTATACTGCCCCGTCTGCGACGCAACTACCCTTGATCAGGGGGTGCTGTGCCACCTGAAGTACAGTTTCGGCTGCTGCTTGTTGCTCCGAAAATTTCGCCGATCGTGGTGCAGGTGCAGCAGTGACCCTCGCGATAGACAGTCTAGTCGTAGGCGGTTTTTTTCGATCTTTTTGGTGGCTTAAAAAACAACTTCCGTCCCACACTGTGCCGCTCCTGCCGAAAACGCCAACGACGCACCCTCCTGCAGCCACACCGGCCACACCGCGGCGGAACGACGGCAGACCCTCGCTTTCTTCGGGCAGTCGCCTCGCCGTCGCATTTTCCGACGCAAATCACCGTGTGCCTGGCCTGCCCGACCAGCTGTCGTTTCACACGTGAAGCCACCTGAAATCTTCGTGCACAGTGACGACGCCCACACGTGCCGAAGACCTCCGAAATTCTCATGCGCAACGTGACAATTACGCCTGACGCCACTTGCTGCACGCATTAACTCCGAGATTGTCGCGCACAGTTGGCGACCACGTGCCGACGCCAACTTGCACAACAGTGACGACCTTGCTGCTTGCGAGAATCTCGCACATGCAGTGACGCCAACATGCCTGACGCCCACTGCCGCATGAAAAACAGTGACGAGATTAACGGAACTGACAGAAATAACTAAGGGAATTAATGTGCGACAGCCACAGTTGCCCACCACCCGGGGGGAGGGAGGCCACGGTCCATCTCGACCGTCGAGGGCAAGGATCTGGCGGTGCTGAAGGAGCGCATGTGAAAATCATGGCCGCTAGGAGCAACTACCCGTTCTCCTGGCCAGCTATCGCGCAGCTCCTGGACCCTACGGCATCCTTTCCGTCCCCTCCCCCCCCCCCCCCCCCCCCCCCCCCCCCCCCCCCCCCCTTAGGGGTAATACAATATAAAAAACGGGGAACCTAGGAACTTAGGCTCTGATACCAAGTGTTATGAGTTGTACTAAGAAGAGTGCGCGGAAGACTTTATACAAAGGATGTCGAATACAGAATGACGAGAATGATAAAGAAGCATGCATTTATAGGGTCGAAACCGTGCTAGGCGAGGACCTCGATGTGCGTGGCTCGGGAATGTCGCAATTGGTGCGGGGCGACTCGGGGCTGGTTCGGTGCGAAAGTGTAGGCCGAGCCACACTGACGCGAACTGCTCGGGGCTGTCCTCGCTAAGGACAGTTCTACAGTAATCAATTGCACATTCATTACATTCAGAAAAAAGGTATAACCTTAGGTGGTTACCCGTTTCGAAAAGGTCGTCAAAACATTTTGGCAAAGGCATGGACGTTTTTGGCGCACATAAGTGCGAATATGAAATGTGAGCTTAAAACCCGCGTCTCAAATGTATTGTTTCCAACCAAAAGTAATACGCTTGAAACCGAGTAACCGAACAATCACTCGCAAAAAACTCGCGTTTGGTTTGGCGCAGGTGTGATTGGCTGCCAACCAAACAGTTTGGTAGGTGCAGGTGCCTGACTACCAAGCGAGGCTTGTGAGAAACAGGCAACTGCATGTGAGACGGACTGAGAATGGGACACACAGCCCACAACCGAACGTATTACTGAGCTGGAAAAATATGAGATTGCAAACCCAGACAGGTTGTAGGCGGAGGAACATACTGGCAGACACCGATTTCTCTAGCGACTAAGTCTCATTTCAGCATCTTATTTTCCCTCAAACGTAGCAATACCTTGTACCTCTCGTTGTCATTTATTTTTATCTTTGGCTCCACAACTGTAAATAGAAGAGTAAAAACACATTTCATAATGTTACGGACTGACTACCTCGTAACAAGCAAAGGCGTTGCGACGGTTCCTGACATTGGATTGGACGATTCCTTACTCGCCAATTAGTGCGTTATCCGCAACCAAAATCTGTTCACAAGTTCCCTGTTATCTGGTCCAAAATGGTCTCTAATAGACGGCTATATCCCTGTTTCTGTGCTAAGGCTAGCATCTTGATGTGGAGGTACATACTTAGAAAACCATACTAAGCGGAGGTTGTAAGACTGACAGTTGAGAGTTTTGCTCTGTTTTTCCTGGTGAAGGTGGGCGAATTGCGTCTTGTCATTTCAGTTGGTCGCAGGGAACTGCCGGATCTGTTTTTTTTGCTTGAAAACTTTCCATTCCTGAGGGGCTCATTTGGCTTTTGCACAGACGAAGTGAGGTGTCGTCTCTGTTTTCCAAACTGCTCGTCACAAGCCTCGCCTATCGTTACCCAATCAAAGGCGCTTAAGCTCAACCAAGTGTAATACACTAGGAAATATGAGACCCGGGTTTTAACTCGAGTCGGAGTTGTGAACTTGCGTGTGCTGATATAACCGAAGGATCAAGTGAATAGAATAAGTTTGCTGAATCTAGGAAGAGACAATGAAGTCTCTGTAGTGACTTGTTGGATAATAGTTGAAAGAGAACAAGATGATTGAAAGATAGGATTACAAGATTTATATAGCAAACTAGCTAGCCATGTACTCTGAGGGGTACATTCCCTTATTAACTGTATTGCATAACTACAGTAACCACGACTGTTGCCTTTCTCGACAGATACCATGTTGCTGTGAACAATTGTCGTGCGGTTACTAGGTGGTCAAGGGTCACGACCGTTAACTATACTCGACGGTTGACCTTCGGGTGACCCTCGACCTTCCGCATGCTCTGTATGAGCTATTGTGGTACTCGTACAGTGCCTGGTTTTGCTAACAGCTGATGCGTTAGTGGGATACCTTCAGGAATGCTTATAATAACCTTTTGGTTATTCCAACACTCCCTTTCATTCCTGAAGATGAGCCACGTGAGATTTTTTGGTGATCCCGCGGAGGTTGGTGCAACGCTGGTACTGCTGGCGTGGCAATTTGTTTGTCAGGAAATCAGCTGCCATATCACCGGTTGGGCAGTACGTAGGTTTGACTCTCCCCTTGTCGGTTTCGTCCTTGATGAAAAAGTAGCGATGTGCGATGTGTTTCGTGCGGTTTACGAAGACAGGCTTGTTCGCGATCTTGATCGCGCTCTGATTGTCGCAGAGTAACGTGAAGTGCCCGTTCATCGTCACTTTCGCTTCTTGCAGGAGCTCCATTAGATACAGTCCTTTGCGAACAGCTACACTAGCGGCGATGAACTCAGCTTCGGCTGACGAAAGGGCGATAAGTTCTTGCTTCTAAAAGTTCCAGGAGATGAGTCCAGCAGGTTGGAGTCAGAAAATGAATCCCGTGCGGGTGCGCCTGTTGTCAACATCCCCTGCGTGGTCAGCATCTACGTAGCCATGAAGCTGCAGAGTAGTGATGAGGTTAGCCTCGACTGTGAAAAATGGAGAGTAGCCATGGCCGCAGAAGTCGCGTCGCGTAGTCCAGCACGATCCACTTCTTTTTCGATTCCGGTGTGGATCCCCCATCGTACCCGGTCAGTAAACTTTCTGGTCCTTACAGTGTGGGGTCCGTACTGTACCATGCAGCTAAACACCCGAAGCAGACGTGTGTCCGCTTTCCTGCCCGTCCATGCCCTGTAAGGAAAATTGTTGTTCTCGAGGCTTCGGGAGGACAACAAGTTGTGCAGCCGAACAGCGTGGTTCATCGCAAACGGCCAATATTTGGTTGGGATGGCCGACTGCTTCATCAGGGCCCTCATTCATATAGCGAGGCTCCTGTTTGTCCGTTCTGCTACTCCTTGTTGCTCGTGAGCGTAGGGCAGGGACACCAGGTGCTCAATCCCCTTCTGCTTGAAGAGTTCCTTGAACTCCGTTGAGAAAAACTCCAAACCCCAGTCTGTCTGGTAGCTCTTCAGCTTTAGCCCGGATTGGTACTCAGCCCGCACTATCCATGCCACGAAGCACTCGAAGGCAAGAGAGCGACAGTCAGTATAAATAGCCCAGACGTGCGCACGTCAATGAAAGTGAGCGTGTATAGTTCACCGTCGAGTCATTCGTGGCTGAAGATCATGAAGTCGTTGTAGACTTTGTCTAGCGGCTTGTATCGTTCGTATCCCGGAGGTAAGTCGGGAAACGGCTTGTGGGTGAGCGACGCTGTTGGGCAAACGATGCACGGCGGGTCAGCTGAGTCCGCTATAGGAAACCTTCTCAAGGCAGGAGGAGCGCGCCGTCGTTGAAGACTACGACCTTAAGTGAGTTCTTGAGTGTAGCGTGTGAGGGGTGTCCGAGTCGCTGATGCCAGGTTTCAAGGTCCACACAGTAGCCGACAGTCTTCTGATAGTATTCATGTCGTGCTGACGCATCGTCCTGCTCCTATCCAGGTCCCGTGTCTGTAGGTGCGTCGGCATCAGCTGCAAAGGCTCGAACAAAATTTTGCTACAGGAGGGCGCGCGGAATTCCGATGATGTCATCAGTGTCAGCAGCATGAACCTGCTTGCCAGTGACGAGCAGATGCGATGACGGTGGTGGCTTCGGTCTCGGCCAATCATGGACGGGAAGTCCTTTTTTTGGGATCCGAAAGTAACTGTACTCGGCAGCGATAACTTCAATTTGCTGCGGCCCTTGTTCTGGTGACGGTGGCTCCTCGGTAGGTTCTGCTAATTTTGACGCTCCTCCGAAAAAATCGTAAGTCTCTTCTTCTGACTATTCTGCTTTGGGCTCTGGTGTGGCAGGGGCATACTGGTCGGGAAGAGGAGGTCCACCCCAGCTGGTGCCACGAGTTGCCCAGTGTGGATCGACTGCAGCTACTACTACGGGAGGAAGTCTCGCAGCTTCGTCGTAGCTTCGCGCGCCCCGTTCTTCTCTGGTTGATGTTCCCCAGCTGCCACCAGTGACGCCCCCTTCCTCCTGTGTTGGGATAACGCCCCAGCCTCCCAAAGTGGTGCCTCCTTCTTGTGGTGCTGAAACGATGCCCCATCCGCTCGTAGTTGCTTCTTCTGGAGTCAGGATTTCTCCCCAGGGCCTAAGCGCAGGCTCGGGAGGGTCCCAACCCGTTCCAATTGCCTTGCTTTCTTCAGTGGTTGGTGCTGCAGATGATGACGTGCCGCTGTCTTCTTCCATTGTGGCAGGTCCAGTTTCTGCATGATTGGAGGTCGAAGCGGTTGGAATGGTGTGCAAGCGCAGGAGACCGTCGGAGGTGGGCCGCTCAAGGTCCATTTCCGTGGGATGGGACCACGTCGGTTGCTCCGTGGGGGTTGTCTCCAACAGTAGCGTGTGGTCAGAGTCGCCAGTGGTACCTTGAGCCAAGAACTACAACACGAAGTCTTCGTCATCATCGATTGCCTTGCCGATGTAAGTGTTGTTGTAGAATAGCTCGAAGGCTTTATCATTGCGATTGCTGTGAATGTCAACTCCGCACCCCATGAGTTTTGTACTGCAGGTCTGGAGCGACGAGTGAATGGTAAACTTCGTATCATCGGCTTCAAGGTAAATTTCACCAATGTCGTATGCCTTCATTTTGCCGTTGTTGGCGACGGTGATCTCGCATGGTTGTCGCATGCGCCGCGAGTTGGTAATGAACGCTGGGGATCCCACCATGTGTTGTCCGCAGCAGCTGTCAAGATACCAGGTATTGATGCTCTCGTGGCTCTGGCGCGTGATGTTGGCGATTTGTGGTGTGACGACGAGGTCGAAGTTGCCAGTGTACGGTGAGAGAGCGAAGTACCTCTTTGCAGAGATGCTGGGAGGAGATTCCGGGGTTGGAGGAGGCAACTCGAAATCAGGTGGGATATTTGACGGACGATCGATCCAGCTGTAGACGATCGTTGTTTGAATTGGGCGTAATGGGGTTGATAGGCGCAATAAGCCGGTATGCGACGTTGTCGTAGTATCGGCCTCCTCTACGGCGACGCGCCATGCAACTCATGATTGTCCCCTTGCCTTTGTTTTTCATTGTGATGTGAGAAGGAGTTTTGGAGGTGCTGGCGACGGAGGTTGGTGATAGGGTGAAGGTCGCGGCAGGAGTCGTCGACTGTGCCGAAGGTTGCTGGCCGGAGGAGTTGCGCCTCTCGTCAGCAGCCTTCCGCTTGTAGCACTGATCGATGGAGTGGCCGGAATTCTTGCAGTATTTGCAAAACGTTCCCTTCTTTCTACGTTGCTCCCCTTGAGGTCCTCCGGCGTAGAAGTCTTTCTCCCGTTTGACGTTTGCTCGGAAAGGGGTGTGGCGCACAGAGCGGACTTCGAAATCATTGCTTGAGCACGGAGGAGCGACTGACATTGTCGCCAGTCGAAGCTGAGACCTGAGATGACCATTGGAATGAACATGTCGTTAGGAACGGTTCCGCCGCACTTCTTGATGTGATAGCGCAAATCGCGGCACCAGTAAACACACGGTCCCGCTTTCTCCACTTGTTTCTTTTAACCGAAGTCAGTTGACTGAGCAGGCGACTCATTGTGACTGGATCTGTTGCCATGTATGAGTTGCGCAGGTGTTCCCAGGACGCGTGCGCGGGAGCCCACTCCGTCTTGTAGGGACGAATGCCGAGCTGTTCTTCGGGAGAGAGATTTCGAAGGAGAGCGGTGTACGCGAGGAGGGATTCGTGGTAGTATTGGTGTTTCTCCTGGATGGTTCCTTCCAAGGAAAAAGCTAAGCTCCCGTCATAGTACATCCATATCTGAGCGGTTGTTGCGAGAAGCTCAAATTCGAAGCTCCACGTATAGAAATCCTTGCCGTCGAAAGAAATAGAGGTCTTTAATTTTGAGGTCAAAACAAACTTGGTTTACATAGAAGCGATTGCCTCTAACTGCGCTCGCTGTGGGTTGTCTTGTGCAGGAGCTGAGCCTTGACGGTTGTCAAAGGTGAAAGTTCGGAGTTGACGCGGCGGTCTTCTCCAGGGAGAGGGAGTCCAGCAACTCCTCTTGCGTAGCTTGAGCCGTCGATGCTCATGGTTTGATGGCTCTCACGAGTGTTGATGCAAGCTACTAGTTGCTCGACGACAGCGGCGCTGACAGAAGTCACCGCTGATGGCACATTAGTCGTTGCTGGAGGTGGGCCCGGTGAGTCTACAGTGGCCTTCCCTTCGGGAGTCATGCTTATGAAGACCTTGTGATGTATTGAACAAGATGATAAGGAGTTTGTTCTAAGTAGAACAGAGATTTAGCATAACATATAATCCACCCTAGCTCTTATACCATGCTGATATAACCGAGGGATCAAGTGAATAGAATAAGTTTGCTGAATCTAGAAGGAGAAAATGAAGTATCTGTAGTGACCTTATTGGATAATAGTTGAAAGAGAACAAGATGATTGAAAGATAGGAGTACAAGCTTTAAATAGCAAACTAGCTAGCCATGTACTCTGAGGGGTACACTCCCTTATCAACTGTTTTGCATAACTATAGTAACCACGTGTCAGAATCCTGAGGTTTTAGCCTAAGGATTTCAGATAGAGGGTGTAGCGAGGAGAATGGGAAACATGGGATGGACTGTACAATAATGTACATTTGTATATACCGAGGGTCTCTGCAGCGGGGAAGTGGACAGCATGCGGAAGGATGGGGCGGCAGGGAGGATGGCAGTGGGCGGATGACAAGAGGGTGGTTGGCGAACCTGACAGGTGGCAGCGAGATGACGTGTGCGTGGTATGAATGGTGTGCATGGGGGTGTGCTCGTTTACTCTTGCAGACACCGAGTCCAAGGCAGAGCTGGGAGTCTCTGAAGCCAGCTGGAATGGAGGCAGCGCGGCAGCATGGATGGCAGCGGGGCTAGTCCACCAATAGACGTATTGTGAGGATAGCCTTGCAAGGGTTGTTAGGGAAGCTTAAGGCAGGGCCTTGGGCCATGGGACTGCTACTGCATGTTTGTTTTTGTGAGAACTGCAATATTCCTTGTGATCCGCAGTTCTGGAACGGAGCCATAACCGCAGTCAGGATGAATAGGTAGGAAGCTTAGTATAGAAACACGCAGTCTATGCGGTTGCGATCAGGAAGGCGGCTAGAACTAGTGAAGGTGAAACCGACGGAAGGAGAGGAGATGGCGAACGAAGAGAGAAATAATCAGGCGACGAATCAGTCGCACGAGACGGGGAGAACGGAAGGCCAGAACGGGCCTAGTGACGGTGCGAGTGGACCGCAAGGCGGCACTCGTGTGGATCCTGGGGATGGCGGGCAGAACGCATCCGACGAGCAGAGGGAGCGCCTGCGCAGCCAGCAGCCGGGGCGTTCACAGCCGGGGGGACCGAGTGCGTATCAGCGGAGCGCCTCGTGGCAAGGGACGGAAGATGAGACGATGATGCAGCGTTGGAAGTATACGCAGCTGCCCAAAATCGAAGTGCCGGAGAGGTTTTCGGGGGACGTGAGGAGACAACCGAGCCTGAAAAACTATGTCATGCAGCTCGAAAACTTGCAGGCTCGTTGGGCCAAGGATCGGCTGGATCCAGAGGAGTTCTGCAAGGGTGACCTTCGGGTGACCCTCGACCTTCCGCATGCTCTATATGAGCCATTGCGATACTGTTACAGTGCCTGGTTCTGCTAACAGCTGATGCGTTAGTGGGATGCTTATATAACCTTTCGGTTATTCCAACAGCTTGTACACTACAGCACGTACGATGCCAGGTGAAACATGTGACTGCTTCGCGGAGCTGGAAATGGCACAACAAAAACATTCTCCCTAACATGCAGTCACGTCGCGCCGTTGTACACCCAGATATTCATTAGGCTCGCCAATTTTGTGCAAAGCCGATGCGACAGAATCGGGTTTTCGTCTTACATGGAACAGAATCTGATTACTGTTCGTCCTCTCTAGCGACGACATCATGAGGCATGATTTCGAAAGAACAGTGTCGCCAAAATATAAATACCCAATAATGCTTTACGAATCACTTAAGCTAAGTGTGACCCAAATTTGATCCTAACACAAAATGGCATTCGCTGATCTAATTTTGTGAGCCAAATGAAGCATTTTCATTCGTTAATCGTGGGACATACGAAACCATCATCGGATATTTTAGCACGTGTGACACTTTGTCGATGGTGTCTTTACTTTGCTAGTTCTAGAGCATTCACAATCATGACCATTGCCTGAACAGTGCATCTCTGCCACGTGTGGACCAAATGTGCGAGTCAAACGAGTGCTGCTCTAACGAATATCTGGGTGTACTGGGCAACCTACAGTCTGAGCTTTGGTGTTCGACCTTGCGTGTGTGATCGCATTTTTACTGTGTTGGAGACCGGCGGTTTAAACTTAACAGCAGGAAATGCCGAATTTTGTTATGCATAAGTCCAAATGCAATAATTTCCCTAGAAAAGTATGTCAACGGGAGTTGTGTTTGGCCCCGTCCTCGCTTGGGTGGAGCCGACTTTAGAAAAGTATTGTCGAGGGTGCAGGGAGCGCGGCCGACTTGCAGCAGTGGGCGACGTCGCCTTAGGCGCGCAGGTCGACATGGCTGGCCACTGCGAAGTCGCTGACAACGGGCGACGGTGGGCTTCAACCGTGGTCGACGTCGTGGGAGGGGCGCCGACCTGGGAGGGGCACCGACCTGGGAGGAGCGCTGACCTAGGAAGTGCGCCCGCTTGGGAGGGGCGACGACTTGGGAGGGGCTCCGACCTGGGAGGAGCACCGGACTGGGAGGCCGATGACTTGGCAAAGTCGGCGGGCCAGACTCGTTGTGACCGACGTGGTTTCCAGGTCGACCAAGTTACCCGGGCGACGGGGTTCAGCGGAGGTGTGCGACAGTCGCCCAGGAGGTTCCGGCGAAGCCGACCTCGGAGATGGTATTTCGAGGTCGATGTGGCGGATCAGGTGCAGCCGTGCGCACGTGGTCGGCTTGGCGTCTGTGCACCAATAAGCTTCGAGCACCGGCAAAGCGGGTGCACTGCTGTCATGCAGATGCAATACTATGCAGCCGCCTTGCTGCAGCGTTGGCACGCCGTCGGCTTGCAACGTTGGCAGGTCGCCACTTTGCACTGCAGGAGTGCAGTCGACCTTGCTGCGCTGGAATGCGGTCGACCGTGCTGCGCTGGAGGTCGACCTGCATGCTTGCTAGCCCCTGATGTAGTCATTGTTGTCAACATTGTTGCGATCATTGTTGTGAACCTTTGCTAGTGAAACTCTTGCCAATTCTCCCCGTGAATGTGTGCGTAGAGAGAACACGAGCAAACAATTAAGGAATGCTACAATCACTCCTACACCCGTGCCTTCCCAGTCATCTAGCTCACGTTGTAGTAGTTATCTCCGCGTGGTGCGGTGAGCATGGATCGAACACAGCAACGATACCTTTGGCTCAGTCGACTTAGGTTCGCCCTACCTATTTCATGAGTAGGTCGGCAGCCATCATAGTCGTCATGGTAGGCCACGAGCCCGAGGGAGGTGTGGCAGATACCCTGCAGGCGAAAAAGGCTGATGTCACGAGGTGTCACGTCTGTGAGGATGAATGGAACTGGTTCAGAAGTATGATATCATCACCTGGGTACAAGACGAGGCTATATATAGGCTCGACACAAAGGCAGTAACCCGGGTGTTACTATAAGGTTCCGTAACGGTTCCTTCCGAATTCGGTAGAAGGCAATTCGGTGGCAACCGAAAAGCCTAAAATTCGGTGCACTCAACCTAGTTCGACTATAATAAATATATTAGAAGCAATGAACCTAAGAAATCTAGCAAAAGCATGCAAGAAGAAATAAAGCTAAGCTAGATAATGCATAATAATGCAGAATCAAGTGATTAATGTCCAGCAAAGTCATCGTACTCTCACATGTTCCCCGCTCAAGGCTGGGTGGCGTGAGATACACCCTGATTGACAAGATAGTCCTTGAGAGGACGGCGTGCGTTGCCCAAATCAGCTTTTGCAACCGAAATGTCCTCTGACGGGTCGTATCCCTTATAGCGTATCAGGAATTTGAGCGTATTGCCGCGTCTGCCCCGATGAGCGAGAACGCGTTCCACCTCGTACTCTTGTTCATACTGTACAAAAACGGATGGTGGTGGCGGTATCTATCGACCCTGAAATTGTTGGCTGGGGTCCACGTAGGGCTTTAGCAGTTGAACATGGAATCATTCTGAAGGTTCCACAGAAGCGAGGCCGGAGCTTGGACGGAAGTCCAAGTTGCGTGTGTCGAGAAGCACCTGATTTCCGACTGCTACTGAGTGATCACGTCGTTATTGATCGGCATACTGCTTCTGTTAGTTCTGCATTGTGGTGAGACGTCGTTGAGTTGTCTCCCATAGCCGCTGGATGGTGATGACGCAGTCATGTGCCGCTTAAGCGTGTGCCGGTGTGGTTGGCTGCTGTGGTGTAAGTGGTTCCCGTCCGTAAAACAGGAAGAATGGAGCTTTTCCTATGGCCGCATGTGAAGCGTTGTTGTAAGCAAACTCAAGCGTCGGTAACTGTAGATCCCAGTGGCTGATGTCGTCTTTGCAAGCTGTGCGCAGTAACTGTTCAACCACCTGATTGAGTCGCTCAGTCTGTCCGTCAGTCTGGGGGTGGTACGCTGAAGACATTGCAAGCTTTGTCCCCAACAATCCCATGAAATCCTTCCAGAACTTACTAGAGAACTTCAGGTCTCTGTCCGAGATGAGTGTAGCGGGTGCGGAGATAACTCTATGAACAGGAGCTCCTATAGGCTAGGCACGAGGCAAAGGTTATCTCAGCGTTCGCTCCTTAGTCGTTCTCAAGCACTTGTGCATTCATGGGGCAAAACCGCAAGAGTTTCACTAGCAAAATTTGAGAACAAAGATTCAGAATGATAGCAACAACATTGGTAACACATACTACATAAATGCTACCACAGCTGCTGGTTGACTCCTAGCACATCACGGTTGACCACGTGCCAGCACGACTTGGTCGACCGCGCTCCAGCTGAGCAAAGTTCCGGCTTGCCAACGTTGCAAGTCCACGGTGTGCCAATGCTGCAGCAAGTCGGCTGCACAGCGTTGCACCCGCAGGACAACGATGCACCGGCTTCGCAGGTGAGCGTAGCTGGTTGGTGCTCCATGCCTTATCACAAGCACAGCACAGGCGCCTTGCAGACTCCACACAAGCGACTGCGCCCACCAGCCACGTCGACCTAGGGATACCACTTCCGAGGTCGGCATCGCAGACGTCAACCAGCACCTCCTTCACGTGCCCGTCGACCGCCCAGGTCGACGACCACCCCAGTTAGTCGCCGGCGGCACTAGCTCAGCGTCTCCAATCTCGGCGCCCTCCAACCTGACGCCCTGCTGCTCGACGCCCGGCTGCTCAGCGTCCTACTACTCGACGCTCTCCAGTCGCCGTCCCTAGACCCCCCTGCCGAGGTCGACGTCGGCCCCTCTTCCGTCGACTACCAGGTTATGTTCACCTCCTCATCGACCAATTCGCCCACTATTGCAGGTCGGCTGCACACCGCCATACACCCAACCACAAGGTCGGCTCCGCCCAAGCGAGGACGAGGCATCCACAACTCCCATTGACACTCCCCTGCCGCGTTCACGCTTGGGCCCCCAGCCTACACAGCAGCACCACTCGGAGAATAGCTAATCAACATGCACCCAACACACAGAACGTCGGTCACCGCACCAGCCATGCAAGATGGCATGGCACCTACTGCTACATGTTGTCGTCGTCGTCGCCCACGTCGGCCAGGCGCACTTGGCCGATCGCGACGGAGCACCGGTTGAAGGCCAGATAGTGCAGCGCCTTCCATTGGAAGTTGGCTGGCTGCTCAGCAGTCGGGATGTACTTCAGCGTGAATTCTCGCGCTTCACGATGTGCTGCAGCCAGGCTTGTCACCGCTCTATGTGCTTGAGGTTGCCTAACAACCCCATGCCCTCGGCGACCATAATGGCCGACCTTTTGTCCACATGAAGGACCGTCGGCGTCTGCAAGGAGGAAGCGAAGACGATGTCCCTCCTTGCCGGCTTCGGTGGCCGCCACGTACTCCGACTCGGTCGATGATAGCGTCGCGCACTTGATGCGCTGGCTCGACCAGGAGACTGCAGCCCCTCCATAGACGAACACGTAACCGTCCGTGCTCGTCCGGTTCTGCTTGTCGCCGGCGTCGTCGGCGTCCACGTAGCCGACCAACTCCAGCGTCTCAATTTCACCGCCGAACTCCAGGGCGGTGTCACCCGTATTGGCGAGGTAGGCAAGACAGCGGTCGACCTCGCGCCAGTGCTGGTCGCTCCTCATCGTGAGGCCACTTCCCAGCTTGCTGTTGGCAAAGGCGATGTCCGGCCTCGTCGTTGTCGCCGCGAACTGCAGCAAGCCGACCTTCTGCCGGTACTCCTCCTCCTGGCGCTCCTGTGCCTCCTCGTCGTCGAAGGTGAGCTCGGCGTAGGCGTCGACCGAGACCGGCGTCTTCGGGATGCACCCGGTCCGATCCTCGTCGAGGAACCGCCTATGCAGCTTGTTGGCGTAGCCCTGCTGGTGCAGCCACAGCTTCCTGGCCGGCCTGTCGCACACTGGCGAGATCTCCCGCAGCTCGAAGGCGGCCTCCAGCACCTCCTTGAGCTCCTTCAGCGTCTCAGTGCTACTGCTGTAGCAAGTAAGTCGTTGACGTAGACCAGCACTCAGCAGGCCACCTTGTCGTCGCCAACCATGAAGTAGAGCGCCGTGTCGACCTGGCTCTTCTTCCATCCAGCGCCGACCAGCACGTCGTTGAGCGCCTTGTACCACAGCAGTGGCGACTGCTTCAGCCCGTACAGGCTCTTCAACAGCTTGCACACCCGGCCGGCAGCTGGTACATGTACAGCTCTCGGTCGAGCTTGCTCTGCAGGAAGGCGTTCTTCATGTCGAGCTGCATCAGGTTGAGGTCGAGGATGGCGACGATGCTGAGGAAGATCCTCAGCGTGACGTAGCTGCTCACCGGCACGTACGTCTCGCCATAGTCGGCGCCATACACCTGTGTGAAGCCCTTCACGACCAGCCTCGCCTTCTTGCGCTCGACGGTGTCGTCGATGTGGTACTTCGTCGTCAACACCCACCGGTTCTTCATGATGTTCACCCTCGGCGGACGTTCGACCAGCTCCCACGTCCCCATGCTGATGAGGCTGCGGACCTCCTCTTCCATAGGGGCCTTCACCGCCTCGGTCTTCCAGCTCGCCAATGCCTCCTTCACCGTCATTATCGAGATGTCCCAACGGTGCTCGGGGTCGGCGTGCATATCGGGGTCTAGCTCCGAGAGGCCCTCATCGTCCTCGGCGTCGTCACATGCCAGGTCATCGTCGTCCACATCGTACACCGTGGTGAAGGCATCGGGAACGAAGAAGTCAGGCGGCCTCCGAAGTCGGCCTGTACGCCGTGGTCCAAACGGGACTTCCACCACGTTGCTGTCGGTGGACTCTTCGGCATCCTCTCCCTCATCACTGGCGTTGCTGCCCTCAGCATCATGCTGCACATCAGCCGGCTTCCCCGCAGACTTCTCCCCTGCGGTCGGCTTCATTGCTTCCTGCTCCCCTGTCGACTAGTGCCCGGCCGTTACCTCCTTGACCACCTCCGGTTGAGCCTCCACAGCCTGCTCCTCCCCTGCCGTTGTCGACTTTGCTCTCACGTTGACTGGCTGGGCGTCACGTCGGCCACCGGTGATGCTCTTGGCCGGCGCCATTGGTGACGCCCCACTTCTCCCCTCATCACCGGAGGCCGACACCGAGGGCAGGCCAAGAAAGTCGGCCACAAGAGGAGGGGCAGGGGGGGTAGGGGTGGTGCAGGAAGAGAGGACATCCTCGACGTCCTCAGCAGCAGGCTCATCGACCTCAGCAAGCCGAGGGAGTGTCGCCGTTGAGGTGTCCGTCGGCGTCCGGCCCGACGCCGGCACGTGCTCCAACTTCCACACCTCTAGCAACATGTTCCCCACCGCGCTGCTATTCGGGGACGAGGAATTGCGCCATGCAGCCCCACACGCGTGCCAATGACAAGTCGGGCTTCTTCCCAGTGAGCAGCTGGTACGGCGCCGTCCCCGGCGGCAGCGCCGACCGCTCAAGGCAGTTGCGGACCCAAACGGCCTGCCGCAGAGCAAGGTGCCATCATAGGTGCTGCACGCCCATGTGCAGCAGCATCGTTCGCACCGACTCCACCACCGTCCACATCTCTCGTTCCGCCATGCCGTTTTGTTGAGGGGTGTATGGGCAGGTCAGGTCGTGGACGATCCCCTTGCCGTTCACAAAGTCGGTGAATTGCTTCTCGAGGAACTCCCCGCCCTGGCCATGCCGTTTTGTTGAGGGGTGTATGGGCAGCATCAGCACGACTTCTTGGTCTACCGTTCAGCCACCACCAGCCACTGCTGGAACTCCCGCAGCACGTCCGACTTCTTGGCGACCGGCCTCACCCACATGTAGCGGGTCTTGCGGTCTTTCAGCAGCAAGAAGTAGAGGTTGTTGTCCTTGGCAGCCACGCGGAACGGCCCGCACAGGTCGATGTGCACGACGGCCAGCACGTCGTCGGCGTCGGAGCCCTGGTCGGGGAAGGTGTGCCGCGCCAGCTTCCCGCCGACGCACGAGACACACGGTGAGTCGGCGCCAGACGCCGACTTGAGGTCCAGCTCAGTGGCAACCTCGCTCTTTGCCGAGCTCCGGATGGTATCCATGCCAACAGGCGCAAGCCTCGCATGCAGCCTGTCCGGCGTCGACTTCGTTGCCGAGACTATCGCCCGCAGGGCCACCACCTCCATTGTGGGCGTCATTGATTCGGCCGAACAAGGACGCACGTCGGTGCAAAAGACACGGCCGGTGTAGGACGCCCGACCAAGGACGTCCCCGGCCGCTGAGATGAGCAGCATCCCGTCGTCGTCGTCCTGCAGCTTCACGCCGTTCTCCTTTAGCTGGCCGGCCGAGAGCAAGTTTGCTCGCACACCCGATACGTAGAGCACATCCGGGATGAGCACCTACTTCTCGGCCTCCCCTTGCAGAGCAACAGTGCCGCGGCCTGGACGACCTACAGCGCCTCATTGAAGCCGCGCACAGTCTTGACGTCGCCACTTGACTGCAGGTCGACGAAGACCTCCTTCGTCCCCATCAGGTGGTGAGAGCAATCGCTGGCGAGCATGACCACCAACGGGTTTGCCTGCACAGCTGCCGCCATCGCCTGGAAGTCCTTGTCATCCTCCGGCGCCAGCGAGACGGTCGGCTCCACGACGCCGACCAGTGAGCACGACGCCTCCTTGTCGTCTCGCCCCTTGCCGCCAGTAGAGGAGTCGGCGTCCTTCGCTGAGGTCGACTTGGGCGACTGCTTCTCCTTGCGTGGCTTGTTTCCTCCTCGACGCGGACGGCGGCTGCCCGACCTCCCGCGGCCTCCCTTGGCATCGTCGTCGTCGGAGTCACTGCGGTCGGGGCACTCAAAGGAGAGGTGTTCGGGGTTACCGCATGGCCAGCACTCCCGACATCGACTTCCTCCTGCACGTCCACTCCCCTTTGCCGAATTTTTGTCGGCGTCCCAAGTCCGCATGCCGCCTGCTTCCACTACCGCCAGACTGCCCATATTGCCCCGGTCGACCACTTTGTTTCGCCGGGGCGACGTAGTTCACCTACGGCAAGAGCTCCATGGGCCGCTCAGTCTCCTGCATTGCCTTATCCTGCACGATGTACGAGGTAAGAGATTCCTCGTTGAGTGTCGCCCTCGTACTCGGCGCCATCGAAAGTCCTTTCAGCAGGTTGTAGCTGCTCGTGAGCCCCTTTATGACGTGCGTGACGTACAACGCCATCGTCGTTTACGCGGGCCATCCTCACTGTCGCGAGAAGTCGCCGAGTTCGGTTGCGGCAGTCTGTCGCCATCTCCTGTTCGCACATCCGAAGGTGCGACAAGTGCTTCTCGAGCTGGCCGATGTACAGGTCGTCGGTGACCTGGTACGTCGACTCGATGAAATGCCATGCCTGGTGGCTGGTGTCGAGGTACTCCCTGCACGATATCAAGGCAATGTTCACGCCCGGCGAGCAGAACCACGAGAAAACCGTGAAGGCCAGCAATTGCACAGCGCGAAACTCCGCACGCGATTCAGGGTAGATCTCCTCCGGTGTCGCCATGGTGCCGCGGGCAAAGCTAATCAGCCCGGCCATCTCAAGCTGGGGTTGGATGGCTTCCTTCCAGGTGAGAATGTCGGGTCGACCGACCAGCAGAGGGGTGACCGAGATCCTGTCCGGCGTAAACTTGAAGTAGTCGTAGCTCGGCGCCATTCCTCCTGCAGTCACATGGGTCGCCAACATTGGCGTCAAACGGCTTCGTCAACCTCCGGCGTCACCTTGCAAGGATCCTGCAGCCGCCGACGACCGCACCCCTCGTGCCTGAGCGCCGCCGACTTTATCGACGTGTATCACACCTCGCTGCCTCGACGTGCCTCCCGCACTGCTGTCGACTTGTCACCGCCTGCGTTGACGCCCGTGGCGACGCCGCCCTCGGTGTTCACCGGTCGAGGAGATTCAGGTCGAGAAGGGTGCTCTGTTGCCCACACGGCACGGATGCCAGCCTCGAAGATCGCTCAGGGCAGGTCGCCATACTCGTTAGCCTCGTGACGTCTCCTCGCGTTCTCCAGCCGTGCCTCCAGGGTGTCCACCACCCCCGTGTCACCTACGGCGCCTACCATAGTGACTACTGCACGGGTGCCGGCAAATGAACACGAATAAGGTAAGAAACCACTAAGTCGACTAGACTAAAAGGTAAGTCGTGCGCCTTCCATGCTCACCGCACCATGCAGAGATAACTCTATCAACGAGAGTTCCTACGGGCTAGGCACGAGGCAAGGGGTATCTCAGCGTTCGTTCCTTAGTCGTTCTCAAGCGCTTGTGTATTCACGGGGCAAAACTGCAAGAGTTTTAGAGCTTCCACAACTGCTGGTCGACTTCCAGCGCAGCATGGTCGATCGCGTGCCAGCACGACTTGGTCGACCGCGCTCCAGCTGAGCAAAGTCGCGGCAAGCCAACGTTGCAAGTCCGCGGTGTGCCAACTCTGCAGCAAGTCGGCTAGCATAGCATTGCACTCGTAGGACAGCGATGCATCGGCTTTGTAGGTGCGCACAGCTGGTTGGTGCTCCATGCCTTGTCACGAGCACATAGCAGACGCCTAGCAGACTCCACGCAAGCAACTGCGCCCACCAGCCACGTCGACCTCGGGATACCACTTCCGAGGTCGGCCTCGCAGACGTCACCCCGGCGACCTTCGCACACGTCTCCCAGGTATCCTGGTCGACCGGGCAACCATGCCTGGTCGACCAGCACCTCCTTCACGTGCCCGTCGTCCGCCCAGGTCGATGATCACCTCAGTCGGCCGCTGGCGGCAATAGCCTGGCATCCCCAAGTTTGGCGCCCTCCAACCTGACACCCTACTGCTTGACGTCCAGCTGCCCGGCATCCTGCTACTCGACGCTCTCCATCTCGGCACCCCCAGACTCCCCTGGCGAGGTCGAAGTCAGCCCCTCTTCTGTCAACCACCTGTTAAGCTCGTCCTCCTCGTCGACCAGCTCGCCCACTACTGCAGGTCGGCTGCACACCTCCTTACACCCGACCACAAGGTCAGCTCCGCCCAAGTGAGGACGAGACCTCCACAACTCCCGTTGACAGCGGGGACGCCTAAAGTGATAGCAAATTAGCAGACGTGCAGCAGTTCGTCACTTCAGCGGGGACGCATGAAGTGACGAACTGCTGCACGTCTGCTAATTTGCTATAACTGCTAACATCTTGTTACTCCCAAAATGTTCTGTGTATGCCTCATCGTGTAACTATTCTAGTAGGATCTGTCGAAGCGGGGCATAGTTTAATACCCAATTTTTTCCTGAACCCTTCCTTACAGCTTTCTCTTTCTCCCACTGTAACAGCTTCTATTTCTGCGCTGTAGCGATCTCTGCGTCCACGGAGTACCCATGTTGGAATAGACCCTTGAGCAGAGGGTTCATCCCGTCGAGCTAGATGCCTGCTACATGACCAGGGCGGCTCAACACGTCTACTTTGTTGTGTAACTTAGGCTTGTAGACGACGTCTTAATGGAAGTGAGTTTCCCTGAAGTCCACCCACCGCACCTGTCGTCGTGAGAGCGTAGGCTGCGACTTGAGGTACTTGAGACAGCAATGGTCAGTGTAGACTGTAGTCTTGGCTCTCTATAGGTAACACCCCCACGCCTATCAGGATGTAACTATCGCTAACGCTTCCTTGTCAAGGATTCGGTAGTTCTGTTTTGCTCCGTGTAGCTTCTTATTGAGGTACACGATGGGCTGCAAACCGCGTCCGTGATCCTGCATCAGTACTGCTCCAACTGCCTGGTCACTAGCGTGTGCTTCCAACGCGTATCCTTTGTCTGGATCCGGTAGGATGTGTTATAGAGTAAGGACCGAGTCTATGAAGATTAGGTGCCGAAATATCACAAAATCGTTGGCTTAGAATTCTGGACAGAAACCGCGACTTCACAAGAAACGTCGTCGACGAAAAGTGCACGCATTAGAATCGTCTTAAACTCAAGTATATTATAGCCCTTGACCGTGGCTATCATTCCCAATTTGAATCGTATCAAAAGGTGGAGTATAACTTGAGTTATCTATTTCGGCGCACTAGGGGGTATGCTGCCACAAGCTTAACTCAATCACAATAGTTTCACAAGTTCACAAGTTACACACAAGAGAGTTAGAGTACCAATAAACCAGGTAGGAGGGAAGAGGAGGACGAGAGGGAAGGTCCCAAGGAGTCCCCATGCCACACAATTCTCCTCTCAATAGGCAACCCAACTTTCACCCTTGTCATTTTCCCAACCTCCACAATCCACCTCACTCCCACTTGGCCACACTTGCCAACCTGGTTTGGCTTCACCCAACCACATGGCAGCATCTACAGTGATGGGTTCGAATTTCCCAACCCCCAAAAGTCTATACCCCATAATGAGTCATTCCCACAACTTCCCACAGTCGCCACAACCGAACATGAAAAGCATACGAACTCCAACGTTCGTAACTTTCTTGATCGTGCTCCGATCGCGACGATTCTTGGTTCGTCAGAAAGCTCTTGAGCAGAGCAATCACTTCAGATATCTGCTCAAGCCAAATAACATTCACACACACTCAGAAAATCCAAACCACACAAAACACAAATTTCTTGCACACGCTAACACCACGCATGCAACGTACGAACACATGATGGTGCGGAGATAACTCTAGTAACGGGAGCTAGACTACGGGCTAGGCACGGGTGCTCGTGTGATCTCTGCGTTCTCAGTTTATTAGTCGTTTTTTTAGTGCACACACTGCTTGCTAGTTCACAAGGCAATTTGGCAAGAGTTTCACTAGAGAAAGTTGACAACAATGATACAATGAAGTTGGCAAGGCAAGACTACATCAGAGCTAGCATGCAAGCAGGTCGACTGCCAGCGCAGCACGGTCGACCGCGCGCCAGCACAACTTGGTCGACCGCGCTCCAGCAGTGCAGAGACGCGGCTTGCCAACGCTGCAGGTCGACGGCGTGACAACAGCGCAAGTCGACGGCGTGCCAGCGTTGCTCCCGCAGTACAGCATCGCACCCGCTTCGCAGGTGCTCGCAGATGATTGGCGTGCAGTGCCCCGTCACCTGCACAGCGCACACACCACATCAACTTCGTGCTGACGACTGCTTCTGATGCACCACGTCGACCTCGGGATACCATCACCGAGGTCGTCCTCGCCAAAACCACCTGGGCGACCATCGCAAGCCTTCGAAGCACCATGTCACCAAGGTAATCTGGTCGACCGGGCAACCAGGTCGACCAGAGGCTCCAGTGCGTGCCCGTCGACCACCCAGGTCGACGACCACTTCCGGTCGACCTCCCAGGTCGACCACTGCCTCTGGTACGTGCCGGTCGACCTCCCAAGTCGACGGCCACCTCCAGTCGACCTCCCCAGGTCGACCACTATCCCCTGGTCGACCAGCTTCAAGTCGACGTCACTCCTGGTCGACCAGAAGGCCTGGTCGACTTACCAGGTCGACCAGAAGGTCTGGTCGACGTCCCAGGTCGACCAGAAGGGGTTGGTCGACGTCCCAGGTCGACCAGAAGGGGTTGGTCGACGTCCCAGGTCGACCAGAAGGGCTGGTCGACGTCCCAGGTCGACCAGCCGAAGTTGGCGCCCTCCCGACGTCGGCGCCCATGCAGTGGCTCCCCGTGCAGGTCGACCAACCTCGTCGACCAACTCGCCCACTGCTGCAGGTCGGCTGCACCCTACACCCGACCACGAAGTCGGCTCCGCCCAAGCGAGGACGGGGCCAACATACAACTCCCGTTGACACTCCCCTGCCGCGTTCACGCTTGGGCCCCCAGCCCACACGACAGTACTTCTCGGAGACAAGCTCGTCGACGTGCACCCAACACACAGCACGTCGTCCACTGCACCAGCCATGCAAGAGGGCATGGCACCTACTGCTGCACTTCGTCAACTTCGTCGCCCACGTCGGCCAAGCGCACCTGGCCGATGGCGACAGAGCACCGGTTGAAAGCCGGATAGTGCAGCGCCTTAGTGAGGAAGTTGGCCGGCTGCTCAGCGGTCGGGATGTACTGCAACGCAAACTTCCCCCGCTTCACCATGTGCTGCAGCCAGGCCTGTCGCCGCTCCATGTGCTTGAGGTTGCCCGTCAACCCCATGCCCTCGGCGACTGTGATGGCCGACTTGTTGTCCACCCTCAGGACCGTCGGCTTCCCAGCATCCAGCTGCTGGAACTCTGCCAGGAGGAAGCGAAGTCGGCGTCCCTCCTTGCCGGCTTCGACGGCCGCCACGTACTCCGACTCGGTCGACGACAGCGTCGCGCACTTGATGCGCTGGCTCGACCAGGAGACCGCGGCCCCTCCGTAGACGAACACGTAGCCGCCCGTGCTCGTCCTGCTCTGCTTGTCACCGGCGTCGTCGGCGTCCACGTAGCCGACCAGCTCCAGCGACTCAGGTCCACCGCCGAACTCCAGGGCGGTGTCACGCGTGTTGGCGAGGTAGGCGAGGCAGCGGTCGACCTCGCGCCAGTGCTGGTCGCTCCTCACTGTGAGGCCGCTCCCCAGCTTGCTACAGGCGAAGGCGATGTCCGGCCTCGTCGTCGTCGCCGCGAACTGCAGCGAGCCGACCTTCTGCCGGTACTCCTCTTCCTGTTGCTCCTGTGCCTCCTCTTCTTCGAAGGTGAGCTCGGCGTAGGCATCGACCGAGACCGGCGTCTTCGGAGTCCGACCGCCCGGTCTGCTCCTCGTCGATGAAACGCCTACGCAGCTTGTCGGCATAGCCCTGCTGGTGCAGCCACAGCTTCTTCGCCGACCTGTCGCGCACGATCTCCAGCCCGAGGTACTTCTGCACCGGCGAGATCTCGCACAGCTCGAAGGCGGCCTCCAGCAGCTCCTTCAGCTCCCTCAGCATCGCGGTGCTGCTGCTTGCGGCGAGCAGGTCGTCGACGTAGACCAGCACCCAGCAGGTCACCTCGTCCTTGCCGACCTTGAAGTAGAGGGCCTCGTCGACCTGGCTCTTCTTCCAGCCAGCGCCGACCAGCACGTCGTTGAGCGCCAAGTACCACAACAGCGGCGACTGCTTCAGCCCGTAGAGGCTCTTCAGCAGCTTACACACCCGGCCGGATCCGTCGTTGAAGTAGTCCGGCTGGTACATGTAGAGCACCCGGTCGAGCTTGCTCTGCAGGAAGGCATTCTTCATGTCGAGCTGCATCAGGTTCAGGTCGAGGACGGCGACGATGCTGAGGAAGATCCTCAGCGTGACGTAGCTGCTCACTGGCGCGTACGTCTCGTCGTAGTCGGTGCCATACACCTGCGTGAAGCCCTTCACGACCAGCCTCGCCTTCTCGCGCTCGACGGTGTCGTCGATGTGGTACTTCGTCGTCAGCACCCACCGGTTCTTCATGACGTTCACTCCCGGCGGGCGTTCGACCAGCTCCCACGTGCCGTTGTTGATGAGGCTGCGGATCTCCTCCTCCATGGCGGCCTTCACCGCCGGACCCTTCCAGCTCGCCAACGCCTCCTTCACCGTCATGGTCGAGATGTCCCAGCGGTGCTCGGGGTCGGCCAGCATGTCGGGGTCGAGCTCCGGAAACTCTTCGTCCTCATCAGCGTCGTCGTACAGGATGTCGTCGTCGTCCTCCACGTCGTACACCGTGGTGAAGGCAGCCGGGATGAAGAAGTCGGGAGGCCTCCGAAGTCGACCTGACTTCCGGGGTTCAGGCGGGACCACCACCACGTCACGGTCGGTGGACAGGTCGACCACCACCTTCTGGTCGACCAGCTCCTCGTCGCCCAACTGCTCCCCTTCATCTTCACCGCCGTCCTTGTCGTCCTGCTGCACTTCAGTCGGCGTCCCGACCGACTTCTCCCCTGAGGTCAGCTCCCCTGCCGACTGCCAGGTCGCCGACTGCTCCTTGGTCGGCCTTGCTGCTGCCTGCTCCCCTGTGGGCTTCACCCAAGTCGGCTGCACCTCCTCGACCTGCTCCCCCCTTATCCAGGTCGACTGCACTCCCAGGTCGACCTGCTGCTCGTCCCGTCGGCCACCGGCGATGCCCTTGGTCGGCGCCACAGGCGACGTCCCACTGCTCCCCTCATCGCCGGAGGCCGACAACGGAGTCAGCCCACGCAGGGCGACGAGGGGAGGGGCAGGGGAGGGGGAGGAAGGGTGGACGACCTCGGCGTCGTCCTCAGCAAGCCCACCGACCTCGGCGAGCAGAGGGAGCGTTGCCGTCGAGGTATCCGTCGGCGTGGCCATCTGTGTCCGCCCTGACACGGGCCCATGCTCCGACTTCCACTCCTCCAGCGACAGGTCCTCGTAGAACACCACGTCCGACGTGGTGACCACCCGGTTGTCGGCGATGTCGAGGAGCTCCCAGCCCTTGCTTGCCTCCGACACGCCGAGGTGAAGGCCCCACTTGGCCTTCGGCTTCAGCTTCCCACCACGCTGCTGCTCGGGGACGAGGAACTGCGCCATGCAGCCCCACACGCGCGCCAGCGACAGGTCGGGCTTCTCCCCGGTCAGCAGCTGGTACGGCGTTGTCCCCGGCGTAGCCGACCGCTCCAGGCAGTTGCGGACCCAGACGGCTTGCCGCAGAGCGAGGTGCCACCAGTGGTGCTGCACGCCCATGTGCAGCAGCATCGTCCGCACTGACTCCACCACCGTCCGCATCTCCCGCTCTGCCATGCCGTTCTGCTGCGGGGTGTACGGGCAGGTCAGGTCGTGGACGATCCCCTTGCCGTCCACGAAGTCGGTAAACTGCTTCCCGAGGAACTCCCCGCCTCGGTCAGAGCGCAGCATCAGCACCGACTTCTTCGTCTGCCTCTCCACCAGCACCAGCCACTTCTGGAACTCCAGCAGCACATCCGATTTCTTGGCGACCGGCCTCACCCACACGAAGCGGGTCTTGCGGTCCTTCAGCAGCAGGAAGTACAGGCTGCCGTCTTTGGCAGCCACACGGAACGGCCCGCACAGGTCGATGTGGACGACGGCTAGCACGTCGGCGGCGTCGGAGCCTTGGTCGGGGAAGGTGTGCCGCGCCAGCTTCCCGCCAACGCACGAGACACACGGTGAGTCGGCGCCCGTCGCCGACTTGAGGTCCAGCCCAATGGCGACCTCGTTCTTTGCCGAGCTCTAGATGGTGTTATGCCGTCGTTATGCCGACGTGCGCAAGCCGAGCGTGCATCCTGTCCGGCGTCGACTTCGTCTTGGAGACGATCGCCCGCAGGGCCACAACCTCCGGCGTGGGCGACGGCGACCTCGTTGAGCAGGGACGCAGGTCGGTGCAGAGGACTCGCGCGGAGTACGTCGCCCAACCAAGCACCTCTCGTGCTGCCGAAACGAGTAGCACCCCGTCGCCGTCCTCCCGAAACTTCACGCCATGCTCCTTCAGCTGGCCGGACGACAACAGGTTTGCCCGCACACCTGGGACGTACAGCACGTCGGGGATGAGAACCTGCTTCCCGGCCTCGCCTTGCAAGGCGACCGTGCCCCGGCCCTGGACGTCTTGCAGCGCCCCATTGAAGCCACGCACGTGCTTCACGTCGCCGTAGGGCCCCATCAGGTGGTGAGAGCAGCCGCTGTCGAGCAGGACCACCGCCGGGTTCGCCTGCACAGCTGCCGCCACCGCCTGGAAGTCCTCGCCAGCCTCTGGCGCCAGCGAGACGGTCGGCTCCACGACGCCGACCAGAGAGCACGACGCCGCCTTGTCGTCGCTCCCCTTGCCGCCAGCAGAGGAGTCGGCGTCCTTCGCCGAGGTCGACGGCTTGGTCGACTGCTTCTCCTTGCGCGGCTGGTTGCCTCGACGTGGACGACGGCTGGCCGACCTCCCGCGGCCTCCCTTGGCGTCGTCGTCGTCGGATTCGCTGCGGTCGGGGCACTCAAAGGAGAGGTGGTCGGGGCTGCGGCAGATCCAGCATTCCCGACGCCGACCTCCCCCTCCTCCCCGGCCACTGTCCTTGGTCGACTTCTTCTTGTCGACCTCCTTGGCCGACTTCGAGCCACCGCTACCACCGCCACCTGATTGTCCACGCTGCCCTGGTCGACCGCCTTGCTTCGCCGGGGCGACGTAGTTCACCTGCGCCAAGAGCTCTTGTGACCGCTCGGCCTCCTGCATCGCCTCATCCTGCAGGATGTACGAGGTCAAATTGTCCTCGTTGAGCGTCGCCCTCGTGCTTGGCGCCATGGACAGCCGCTTCAACAGGTTGTAGCTGCTCGGAAGACCTTGCATGACATGGGTGATGTACGACGCCGTCGAGTACTCTGCACCGGCCATCCTGATGGTGGCGAGAATTCGCCGGGCCCGGTTGCAGTAGTCGGTCGCCGTCTCCTCGTCGCCCATACGCAGGTGCGTCAGCTGCCCCTCCAGCTGGGCGATGAACAGGTCGTCGGTGACCTGGTACGTCGACTCAATGAAGTGCCACGCCTGGTGGCCGGCGTCGAGGTACTCCCTGCACCACTTCAGGGCGATCTGCACGCCCGGCGTGCAGCACCGCGAGATGACCGTGAAGGTCAACAGCTGAAGGGCGCGGAACTCCGCTCGCAAGTCGGGGTCGTCTGACATCTCCACGGTGCCTCGAGCGAAGCTGATCAGCCCGGCCATCTCCAGCTGAGGCTCGATGGCCTCCTTCCAGGTGAGGATGTCTGGTCGACCGACCAGCGGGGGAGTCACCGAGATCCTGTCCGGCGTGAACTTGTAGTAGCCGTAGCTCGGTGCAATTCCGCCCGCCGTCACCTGGGACGCCGCCATCGGCATCAACCCGCTTCGTCGACCTCCGACATCGGCCTGCGAGGAGCCTGCAACCGCCGACGACCGCACCCCTCGTGCCTGAACGCCGCCCACCTTGTCGGCGCGAATCACACCTCTCTGCCTCGACGTGCCTCCCGCACTGCTGCCGACTTGGCCAATGCCGGCGTTGACGCCCACGTCGACGCCGCCTTCTGTGTTCACCGGTCGAGGAGACGCAGGTTGAGGAGGGTGCAACGTCGCCCACATATGGCGAATGCCAGCCTCCACGACCGCCCAGGGGATCGTTCCGTACTCCTGGGCTGCATGACGCGTCCTCGCGTCCTCCAGCTGTGCCTCCAGGGTCTCCATTCCCTAGTTGTCACCCACGCGTGACTGCACGGCTGCCGGCCTACGAACGACTTAGGTAAGTGACCTCTACGTCGACCTGACTGAAAGGTAAGTCGTGTGCCGTCCACGCTCACCGCACCATGCGGAGATAACTCTAGTAACGGGAGCTAGACTACGGGCTAGGCACGGATGCTCGTGTGATCTCTGCGTTCTCTGTTCCTTAGTCGTTTCCTAGTGTACTCACTGCTTGCTAGTTCACAAGGCAATTTGGCAAGAGTTTCACTAGAGAAAGTTGACAACAATGATACAAAGAAGTTGGCAAGGCAAGACTACATCAGAGCTAGCATGCAAGCAGGTCGACTGCCAGCGCAGCACGGTCGACCGCGCGCCAGCACAACTTGGTCGACCGCGCTCCAGCAGTGCAGAGACGCGGCTTGCCAACGCTGCAGGTCGACGGCGAGACAACAGCGCAAGTCGACGGCGTGCCAGCGTTGCTCCCGCAGTACAGCATCGCACCCGCTTCGCAGGTGCTCGCAGATGATTGGCGTGCAGTGCCCCGTCACCTGCACAGCGCACACACCACATCAACTTCGTGCTGACGACTGCTTCTGATGCACCACGTCGACCTCGGGATACCATCACCGAGGTCGTCCTCGCCAAAACCACCTGGGCGACCATCGCAAACCTTCGAAGCACCTCGTCACCCAGGTAACCTGGTCGACCGGGCAACCAGGTCGACCAGAGGCTCCAGTGCGTGCCCGTCGACCACCCAGGTCGACGACCACTTCCGGTCGACCTCCCAGGTCGACCACTGCCTCTGGTACGTGCCGGTCGACCTCCCAAGTCGACGGCCACCTCCAGTCGACCTCCCCAGGTCGACCACTATCCCCTGGTCGACCAGCTTCAAGTCGACGTCACTCCTGGTCGACCAGAAGGCCTGGTCGACTTACCAGGTCGACCAGAAGGTCTGGTCGACGTCCCAGGTCGACCAGAAGGGGTTGGTCGACGTCCCAGGTCGACCAGAAGGGGTTGGTCGACGTCCCAGGTCGACCAGAAGGGCTGGTCGACGTCCCAGGTCGACCAGCCGAAGTTGGCGCCCTCCCGACGTCGGCGCCCATGCAGTGGCTCCCCGTGCAAGTCGACCAACCTCGTCGACCAACTCGCCCACTGCTGCAGGTCGGCTGCACCCTACACCCGACCACGAAGTCGGCTCCGCCCAAGCGAGGACGGGGCCAACATACAACTCCAGTTGACATATGGGAGGCAGACAGACGTGAATGCATATGATTGCATCACACAACAAACTCCCCCTCTGGCTGCCAACCATCATCCCACATGCCTCAGCTCATGCATGCACCCTCAATGCACACTCATTCCAGCAAGGTTCATTTACTTCCAATACTCATCCCAATAGACAGCCATCTCCTTTCAACATCCCACTTCCATCATCTCCATTTTGCTCAAGTCTGTAGCACCCCTCTGGAGCATATGTCAGGGCACTATCCTCCAAACCTTCTCAGTGTAGCCCCACAGCAATAGGCTATCTCATCCTCATTCATTCGCTCAGCCACACTCCCAGCAGGTACCACACTTGGCTTTCCAAAGCTGGGATAGGTCAGCCTGTTAGGAGGGCGCACATCCCTCCTAGGACGGTCATGCGGACGTTGGTCACGCGGTGGAGCATCTTGCTGCTGCTGCTGCTGCTGCTGCGGCTGCTGCTGCTGCTCCTCCACCTCAGGTTCTCCCCCATCCTCAGTCACTCCAGAGATCTCCTCCTCTGAGACAGTGACCTGCACTTGCCTCGTGGGCTGCTGCACCTCATCGGCCTCAATGATCAGCGGTGTAGTAGGAAGCTTCTGCTGCTGCTGCTTCCACTCCTTGTAGTACAAGGATTCAAGGAACTTGATGTCCCTTGACACAGTCAGCTGCTGGCTGGTCAAGTCCCAAATCAACCAGCCCTTGTGATCCTTTGCAAGTCCCAAGTGCACACCCCATCTCCCAGAAGCTTCCAGCTTTCCCCTCTTCTCCTTAGGCACATGAAACACCACCATGCAGCCGAACGCTCTCAGCATGTTGACCGCTGGTGCACTCCCATACCACTTGGTGTAGGGGATCCACTGCTTGTCCCCCACAGTCGCTAGCACCCTGTTCTTCACAACAACGACCTGCCGCAGTGCTGTCACCCAAAACGGATCCGGCAGCCCTGCGCGCCCAAGTAGAGTGCGGGCACCTTCCTGCAGGGTCCGGTTGAACCGCTCAGCCACGCCATTCTGCTGAGGGTTGTAGGGCACTGTGAGCTGATGCTGGATTCCCTTCTTCTTCAGCACCGCCTCAAAAACAGCGCCAATGAACTCTCCCCCGTTGTCGGTGCGGATCACCTTCACCTTGTGTCCGCTCTCCCTTTGTGCTCTCGGCATCCACTCCTTAAGAACAGCCGCTGCCACATCCTCGTTGGTCTTCAGAGGGTAGACCCACACCGCACGCGTGTGGTCGTCCACGATGGTCAAGAAGTAGCGGCTACCCGAGAGCGAAGTGGCCCTGGTGGGGCCCACCACATCTATCTGCACAAGCGCGAGTGGTGCCTTGGCTGGTCCCGTGCTGCTGCTGAAAGGGAACTTGGTGAATTTCGTCTCAAGGCATGTAGGGCAGCTCCCAATCTCCTTTGCTGCCCCCTTCACCTCCAATCCCTTCAAGCTCCCATCCTTCACCAACTTCTGCAGCATCGGAATGTTGATGTGGCACAACCTCTCGTGCCACGTCTCCCAATCGGCCTCACCACTCCCAGACGAAGCCTTTGCTCATGCAACTGTCGCATCCACACCTGCAAGCACCTCACCATGAGGCTGCTGTGGCTGCTGCACCTTCTTGACTGCATCCAGGGCCCCAGCAGTTGGTGCAGTCTCATCTCCTCCCGCAGTTGCCTTGGCTGCTGCCGCTGCCTTTGCCGTTGCTGGTGGTTTCCCATTCCAAGGGATGATGGGCAGCTGCCACAGGTCCTTGATGCAGCTGCTCTTTTCCTCCAAGTCCCACAGCAGCAACTTCCCAAGCTTCGCCCGGCAGCTGTTTGGGCCGAACGTAACGTTGGCCTTGCTGGTGCGTTCCAGAGTCCAAAAGGCATCACTAAGTATTCGTAGGAGCCGTACCTGGCACGGAATACCGTCTTTTGGATCCAATTATCAGCCATCTTAATCTTTTAGTAACTCAACCGTAGGTCCATCTTTGAAATGACCGTTGCACCACGCAGTTGGTCTAGAAGATCGTCTATGCACGGTATAGGTAATTGTTCTTGACTGTCTGTTTGTTCAGTGCCCCGAGGTCGATGCACATCCGTAAACTACTGTCCGGCTTCGGAGTGAAGAGAACAGGTGCAACGTAGGGATAGGTGGATGGGCGGATCACTTGTCTGTTCAGTAGGTACTCAATCTGTTTCTTCATGTCTGTCAGTTCGGTCGGACTAAGGCGGTATGGTGCACGTGAGACGGGTTTTGCACCTGGTTCCTCCACGATCTCGTATTCGTGAGTTCGGGCTGGAGGCACTTCTGCAGGCAAGTCGTCTGGCATGATGTCTTTGTACTGCTCTAACACCTCCTGTACTACTGCAGGTAGCTCCGAGTTCGATATCACCAGTGCTAAGTAGCCCATGTTACTCTCGTTCACTGTCCATTCGAACCGTTCAAGTGCTGTCTCCGGGACATCCCCTTGTATCCGTCCATCTCCATAATCTTCCCATCGTTTCAGATGCACACCTTCCGGTTGACCCAGTCAATCTCGGGGTTGAACCGCTTCAGAAAGTCACGCCCCAAGATGAAATCTAACCCTTTGATGTTCGTGATCGACAACGCCGATTCCACCTCAGCGCCCCTATCTTTAGTTGCAGTGTTGACTCGCCATAGAGGGGAAGCTTCATACCGTCCACCATCGTTGCTATATACAGTGTCTCCTCTGAGGACTCTCAAATCTTCTCCAACATCTCGCAGTTGGACACCGAGTGGGACGCACCATTGTTTACCAGTGCTTGGAGGCGTTGCCTATTGCAGATCACCTCGAGGATTGGTGGTTGTTGCTCTGAGTAGCCGTAGATGGTCTCGCTTACAGGATCATAGGGTACGTCGAATATCAGTTTTCAACTGGGTAGGGTTAGAAGGATGTATCAGAGGCCGATTCAGCTTCTCCTAGGCCTAGAACCTTCCCCTAAGCCTTTGCAGCTGTGTAGCCTTTGCAGCTGGGTCTTGTTTCGCGAAGTCCACTTTTGTCTCGGTAATTTCCCCTGGTGCCGACTGGTCGTGACGTTTTAAATTCGTGCCCATTGGCCGTTTTTTGCTTCGGGGGTGCTGCACTATTCTTGCCCTTTAGCCCCGCATGCCTTTTGATGCCTTCTTCATTTTCCAACACGCCAAGATACGATGTCCTGTAGCGCCGCAAAATTCGTACGCCTCGTTTTTTGCTAGCCGCTGCTTCGCATCGCCCTTGTCGTTCTCCATCGGGTCGGCATTCGTGGGTGGTGCCAATTGCTCCATGCCACTATTCGGCTGGTTGTGTCGTATTCCGTAGTAGCTGTTGTTCAACATGTCGAACTGTTCAATCAATGCTGCCCGAAACTGCGCCTACAGCCTTTCGCCTTGGACAATTTTGTTATTTATCCACTCTAGAGTTTGGTCTCGTAACAGTGTTGCTGCGAGCCGTATGCGCATCGCGTCTTGGGTGGGGGTCGTGCATCCAACGGCTTCGAAGTAAATTTCGAGGTCAGCTACGAATCGACGAACACCACTCCGTTTAACTATAGGATCGAACACATCTGGTAGCCTCGGCTTGATTGCTTCAAGGTTGCTCGTAGCTGCTGCTGCTGCATTCGCCGCCGCGTTCGCTGCTGTTGAGGCGGATGTCGACGGGTTCGGAAGTAACGCGTCAATTGGTTGGAGTGCTGCAGGCTTCTTGACGATGTCGGTGCGTAACTCTGTATTTTTTCGTACGAAATTATCACATTTTCCTCCATTTGACGATTTTCAGGGAAAATAAATGAATTTTAGACGCTGGTAGACTTACTACGAGTCGAATTGACCCTAGAATCGAGCGCGAAATCTGTGCATCTTGAAATTCCCCCTTAGTCGAAATTCGCGCCGGATCTTGGCCGTTGAGAAAAAAATTCGATCCGACAATCCGAATCAACTTTTTTGGAAGAAATTCCCGGGGCTGTTGAGATTCGAATCGATGGCCGGTCAAGGACACCGAGAACGCAAAGTCGGCTAAGGATGGCCGTCGTGGAGGCGGAGGTCGGCGTCAGGAGTGTTGGCGATGTCGCGACCCCGACCACCTTTCCTTTGAGTGCGTTGACTGCGACGACCCCGAATACGACAACACCGAGGGAGGCCAAGGGAGGTCGGCTGGTCATCGCCATTGTTGGGATAGCAAGCCATGCAAGTAGAGGCAGTCGACCGAGTCGACGCTGGCGAAGGACGCCGAATCTTCATATGGCGGCAAGGGGCGAGGCGACGGGGAGGCGTCGTGCTCGCTGGTCGGCGTCGTGGAGCCGACCGTCTCGTTGGCGCCGGAGGCCGGCAAGAATTTCTAGGCGGTAGCAGCAGTCATGCAGGCAAACCCGGCGTTGGTCCTACTCGACATCGGCTACTCGCTCCACCTGATGAGGACGAAGGCGGCCTTCGTCGGCCTGGGGCCGAGTGGCGGCGTTAAGCACGTGCGCGGCTTCAATGGGGCGCTGCAGGACGTCCAGGGCCGGGTCTCAGTCGCCTTCCAAAGAGAGGCTGGGAAGCGGGTCCTCATCCCCGACGTGCTCTACGTTCCGGGCGTGCAGGCAAACCTTTTGTCAGCTGCCAGCTGAAGGAGAGCGGCGTGAAGCTCCAGGACAAAGGTGACGAGATGTTGCTTGTATCGGCGGCGTGTGACGTGCTTGGTTGGGCGAACTATAATGACCACGTCCTCTGCACCGACCTTCGTCCGTGCACGGTGACGTCGATGACGACCGCGACGGAGACGGTGGCTCTGAGGAACATCGTTACGGCGATGAAGTCAATGCCGGCCAGGTTGCACGCGAGGCTAGCGCATATCGGCGTTGACACCATCACGAGC
This sequence comes from Closterium sp. Yama58-4, assembly GCA_947470075.1. NCBI lineage: Eukaryota > Viridiplantae > Streptophyta > Zygnematophyceae > Desmidiales > Closteriaceae > Closterium > Closterium sp. Yama58-4. Next base: position 211,267 of record CANIUD010000056.1, on the reverse strand, counting down.
TCGGAGAAGCACGAAGTCGCCACCTGCCTGGTCATCAAGCCGTCGGCAGGTGCCGACCTACCGTGCATGTCGTGCGTCGGTGGAAAGGTGGCGCGGCAAACCTTCCCTGACAAAGGCTCGGACACCAACAAAGACATCGACCTATGCGGGCCGTTCCGGGTGGCCGACAAGGGTGACAGCCTCTACTTCTTGCTGTTGAAAGAGTGCAAGTCCTGCTACGTGTGGGTGAGGCCGGTCGCCAAGAAGTTCGATGTGGTTCGGGAGTTTGAGAAGTGGCTGCTGGTTGCTGAGCGGCAGACGAAGAAGTCGGTGTTGATGCTGCGCTCTGACCGCGGAGGGGAGTTCCACGGGAAGTAGTTTACCGACTTTGTGAACGGCAAGCGCATCATCCTCGACTTTGTTAGAGATTAAGGATCGAGTCTATGAAGATTAGGGGCCGAAATTACTCAAAATCGTTGACTTAGAATTCTGGACAGAAACCGTGAATTCACAAGAAATGTTGTCGCCGATATGTTCACCGTTAAAATCTCACGAAAACCGAGTATGTTGTAGCTCTAGACCGTGGCTACAATTCCCAAGTTGAATCACGTCAAATGGTGAACCAAATCGTGAGTTATGCGTTTCGGCGCACAGGGGGGTATGCTGCCATAGAAACTTTAACTCACTCACAAAAGTTTTCACAAGTTCACAAGACTTACACACAAGAGAGTTGGGTTAGGACTAAACCAGGTGGGAGGGAAGAGGAGGACGAGAGGGAAGGTCCCAAGGAGTCCCCAACCAAAGGAAACCCCATGCCACACAATTCCCCTCTCCATAGGCAACCCCACTTTCACATTTGTCACTTTCCCAACTCATGCCATCCACCTCAACCCACTTGGCCACACTTGCCAACCTGGTTTGGCTTCTCCCAACCACATGGCAGCATCTACAGTGATGGTTTCGAATTTCCCAACCCTAAAAAGTCTGTACCCCATATTGAGTCAACCCAACAAGTTTCAACAGTCGCCGCAACCAAAGTACAGAAAGCATACGAACTCCAACGTTCGTAACTTTCTTGTTCTTGCTCCGATCGCGACGATTCTTGGCTCGTCGGAAAGCTCTTGAGCAGAGAAATCACTTCAGATATCTGCTCAAGCCAAATAACATTCACACACACTCAGAAAATCCAAACCGCGCAAAAACAGAAATTCTTGCACACGCTCACACCACGCATGCAACACACGAACACATGATGGGAGGCAGACAGACGTGAATGCATATGGTTGCATCACACAACAAACTCCCCCTCTGGCTGCCAACCATCATCCACATGCCATAACTCAAGCATGCACCCTCAATGCACACTCATTCCAGCAAGCTTCATGCCCTTCCAATGCTCAGGTTCTGCCAGGCGCTTGGTGAGAATGTCAGCTGCCTGCTGCTGGGTCTTCACAAGTTCCAGCCGCACCTCCTTGTCCAGGAGCCTCCTTGTCCAATGCCACTTGGGCCTGATGTGCTTTGTCAGGCCATGGAGACAAGCATTCTTGGCCAGCTTCACTGCTGACTCGTTGTCACAGAAAATCACGGTCGGCTCCTTCTGGCACACTCCGATCTCCTCCAACAAACGCCTCAGCCACACCACCTCCTTTGCCCCATGATGAAGGGCCATGTACTCGGTCTCACACGAGGACAGCCCCACCTCGTTCTGCTTCTTGCTGCGCCAGCTCACTGCACCACCTCCAAAGAGGCACACATAGCCTCCAATGCTGGTGCCATCCGCCTTCACAGAGTTGAAGCTGGCGTCGGTGTAGCAAGTCAAGCGCATCTCCCCCTTGCCCAAATCAGCAGCACCCCGCTGCTGCCTTTGCCTCACGGCACTGTACTCCAAGCCCACTGATGCCGTTGCACTCACATAGCGGACCAACCTCTTGGCCGCTTCCAGCTGCTCATGACTGGGGCGAGAAACCACACTCGCAAGCCTGGATGTAGCAAACGCAATGTCAGGCCGCGTGTGGTTAGCCGCATAGTTGAGCGCCCCAACCATGGAATGAAACAACTTTCTGTCACTCTCTCCCACCACCTCCTCATCAGCACAGGGCTCCACAGTGAACCCCGAAGGAAGTCGGATGGCTGGCTTCCCTCCATCTTGCAGCCCATACTTCTCGGCCAGCCCCTCACAGTACTTCCTCTGGTGCAACCTCAACACTCCCTTGTCGAGGTCTCTCTCCACATGCATCCCCAGGTAGTACTTCACATCTCCCATCTTTGAGCACTTGAACTGCATCTCCAGCATCTCCTCCACACGCTCAATCATCGCAGACGACTCCGAGAAGAGGAGGATGTCGTCCACGTACACCAGGAGCATGAGGAACTGCTCCTTCTCTTGCAGCAGGAACAGGCTGTGGTCGCACTCACTCTTCTTGAACCCCCCAGCCAGCAGTGTCTCCTCCAGCTTGTGGTACCATGCACGAGGAGCCTGCTTCAGGCCATAGATGGCCTTCTTCAGCCTGCACACCCTGCCGCTCCCATCATCCAGCCCCTCAGGCTGCAGCATGTACAGCTCCTCCAGAATGATCCCATTGAGGAAGGCAGTGATGATGTCCATCTGCTTGATCTTCCATCCACGGTTTGCAGCCATTGCCAACATCGTCCTCAGTGTAGTCCCTTTCCCCACAGGAGCAAAGATGTCGTCAAAATCCTTGCCCTTTGTCTGCTGGAACCCCTTAGCCACAAGCCTTGACTTGTAGCGGGTCAGCTCCCCATCAGGTCCATACTTGTGCCTGAAAATCAGCTTCGAAGAGATTGCCTTCTTCCCAGGAGGCAGCTCACACAGCTCCCAAGTCTCGTTCTCCAGCAGTGAGTCGTACTCCTCCTTCACACTCTGCTTCCACTTCTCAGCATCGGGCCCACTCAAGGCCTCGGTAAGTGTCTTAGGCTCAGGGACGGCTGCCCAGTAGCAGTGCGCTATCTCCTCCTCATCACACTGCTCAGCCACACTCCCAGCCCGTACCACCTTTGGCTTCCCAAAGCTCGGGTAGGTAAGCCGGTTAGGAGGACGCACATCCCTCCTAGGACGGTCAGCCGCACGTTGCTGCTGCTGCTGCTGCGGCTGCTGCTGCTGCTGCTGCTGCTGCTGCTGCGGCTGCTGCTCCTCCACCTCAGGTTCTCCCCCATCCTCAGTCACCCCAGAGATCTCCTCCCCCGACACGGAGACCTCCACCTGCCTTGAAGGCCGCTGCACCTCATCGGCCTCAATGATCAGCGGTGTCGTAGGAAGTTTCTGCTGCTGCTGCTTCCACTCCTTGTAGTACAGAGACTCAAGGAACTTCACATCCCTTGACACAGTCAGCTGCTGGCTGGTCAAGTCCCAAATCAGCCAGCCCTTGTGATCCTTAGCAAGCCCCAAATGCACACCCCATCTCCCAGAAGCTTCCAGCTTTCCCCTCTTCTCCTTAGGCACATGAAACACCACCATGCAGCCGAACGCTCTCAGCATGTTGACTGCTGGTGCACTTCCGTACCATTTGGTGTAGGGGATCCACTGCTTGTCCCCCACTGTCGCCAGCACCCTGTTCTTCACAACGACGACCTGCCTCAGTGCAGTCACCCAAAACGGATCCGGCAGCCCTGCACGCCCAAGGAGAGTGCGAGCACCTTCCTGCAGGGTCCGGTTGAACCGCTCAGCCACGCCGTTCTGCTGAGGGTTGTAGGGCACTGTGAGCTGATGCTGGATCCCCTTCTTCTTCAGCACCGCCTCAAAATCAGCGCCAATGAACTCTCCCCCGTTGTCGGTGCGGATCACCTTCACCTTGTGTCCGCTCTCCCTTTGAGCTCTCGGCATCCACTCCTTAAGAACAGCCGCTGCCACCTCCCCCTTAGTCTTGAGAGGGTAGACCCACACCGCACGCGTGTGGTCGTCCACGATGGTCAAGAAGTAGCGGCTGCCCGAGAGAGAAAGGGCCCTCGTGGGGCCCACCACATCCATGTGCACAAGTGCAAGTGGAGCCTTGGCTGGTCCCGTGCTGCTGCTGAAGGGAAACTTCGTGAATTTGGTCTCAAGGCATGTAGGGCAGCTCCCAATCTCCTTTGCTGCCCCCTTCACCTCCAACCCCTTCAAGCTCCCATCCTTCACCAACTTCTGCAGCATCGGAATGTTGATGTGGCACAACCTCTCGTGCCACGTCTCCCAATCGGCCTCACCACTCCCAGATGAAGCCTTTGCCCATGCAGCCGTTGCATCCACACCAGCAAGCACCAGCAAATTTTGAAGCCAACGATTTTGAGATGTATTTTGGCACATAATCTTCGTAGACTCGATCCTTAATCTCTAACAAGTGGTATCAGAGCTGATTAAGGACTTTGTGGGGAGTCTACTGAAGTGTGAAGACCCTCCTAGACCCACCATGGCCTGTGGGCGTGCCTAAGTGGAGCTCTGGAGGTTGGGAGTGACTTCCGCTAAGGGGAAACTCTGCCGAAATTTCGTTGGCGCCGACACTTGTGGAAATTGTGTGGGACGTCGGTGTGGACAACAAAGGGGGAGCTGAAACCTCTATTTGGGAGCAGAGGAGATGAGTGGAGAAGCAGCTGAGAAGAGGAGTGAGCCGCCACCATCCAAGATTGAGGCGTTGGATGGCTCCAACTACGAGGAATGGAGCGGGCGGATGAGGAGCGTCTTCAAACGCTACAAGCTGCTGAAACTTGCAATGGGAGAAGAGAAGATGCCGGAGGAAGGTGATGCCCGCGACCGATGGATTGAGCGGAGCGCGGTGCTGTACGACTTGATTCTACAGTCGGTCAACAACGACATGTTCCAGCACATCAAAGACCTAGTGGAGCTGGACGACTCCGGACCGAAGGCGTGGAAGCTGCTACGCGACGTGGTACAACCTAACACGCTGCCGATGGTGATCGTATTGGAGAAGGAGCTGGCTGCCCTCTCCATGCGACCGGGAGATGATGTGAAGCCGGTCCTTGACAAGATCAAGGACACCTATGCGAGGATGGCAGCGGCGGGCAGCAAGGTGTCGGAGATGCAGCAGTGCACCAAGATCATCTCGGTGCTCGACAACTCGTGGGACAACCTCATCCCCACCCTCAACTTTCAGTAGGACAAGTGGACGCCTGAGTGGCTGCGGCAGCAGATCCTGCAGGAGGACTTCCGCAGGCGCCATGCGGGAGGTGGTGCTGCCAACAAACCTGCTAAAGGGTATGGAGCTGCAGGAGGCAGCAGAGGAAGAGGGGGAGGGAGAGGCCGAGAACGTGGGAGAGGCTTTGGCAGAGGGAGAGGCCGAGGTGACTACAATGAGGGGCATGGGAGCTCTGGTGGCAGGGGGAGCACCCGAATGGAGGGTGCGTGCTGGTACTGCAAGAAGGCTGGACACCCGTGGTTCAAGTGTTTCAGCCGGCCTGAGGGATGGGCGCCTCCAGGCATGAAGCCGCCAAGTGGTGAACGCGCACAAGGTGGCGCTGTGCAAGGTTCAGGTGCACAAGGTGATGGTGCACAAGGTAAAGCCGACCCTGGGCTGTTCCTCATGGTTGAGGAAGTGAAAGGGAGTGAGGATGATGTGGGTTCGGTTGGGAAGGTTGTGATGCACCCCCTCACTCACTGGGTGATCGATTCTGGTTGCACGAGTCACATGACTCCGCGGGCAGATTTGCTTGATGAGGTGAAACCCCCTGGGAAGATTAAGTTTGTGGTTGCCGCTTCAGGTGCTTTGCTCCCTGTGATTGGTGTTGGGAATGCCAAGGTGATGGGAGCCAATGGGGGACTTGTGGGACTTGGGAATGTCCTGCTAGTTGAAGGTTTATCCGCTAACCTTCTCTCTGTGCGCCGGCTGCAGAAAAGCAAGGCCAAAGTTACGTTCGGCCCAACCAGCTGCCGTGCAAAGCTTGGGAAGTTGCTGCTGTGGGATTTGGAGGAGAAGAGCAGCTGCATCAAGGACCTGTGGCAGCTGCCCATCATCCCTTGGAACGGGAAACCACCAGCTGCATGGGCAAAGGCTTCATCTGGGAGTGGTGAGGCCGATTGGGAGACGTGGCACGAGAGGTTGTGCCACATCAACATTCCGATGCTGCAGAAGTTAGTGAAGGATGGGAGTTTGAAGGGGCTGGAGGTGAAAGGGGCAGCAAAGGAGATTGGGAGCTGCCCTACATGCCTTGAGACCAAGTTCACAAAGTTTCCCTTCAGCAGCAGCACGGGACCAGCCAAGGCACCACTTGCGCTTGTGCACATGGATGTGGTGGGCCTTACGAGGGCCACTTCGCTCTCGGGCAGCCGCTACTTCTTGATCATCGTGGATGACCACACGCGAGCAGTGTGGGTGTACCCTTTCAAGACAAAGGTGGACGTGGCAGCGGCTGTTCTTAAGGAGTGGATGCCGAGAGCTCAAAGGGAGAGCGGACACAAGGTGAAGGTGATCCGCACCGACAACGGGGGAGAGTTCATTGGCGCTGATTTTGAGGCGGTGCTGAAGAAGAAGGGGATCCAGCATCAGCTCACAGTGCCCTACAACCCTCAGCAGAATGGCGTGGCTGAGCGGTTCAACCTGTTATAGTCACAATAGGCTCCAATAGGCTACAAAACGAAAGATAGAGTGCGCAGTCAGGTTTCTGAACAGCGGCTTTAAACGTTCACAGGGATCTGCTCACAACTCCAATTGACCTCATTCAACTTGGATCTGGAGCGTCTTGACGTTCTCTACAATAGGCAATTTAGGTCGCACGATTTTATCAAGAATTGACGACACAGTGTCAGATTGAACGAACGGCACTATGGCAGCAACATAGTCTTAGAACACAAAGTTACGAACAGCTAGGAAGAGTTACGAGTTGGGAATGACTCCCAGCTCCTACAAACCCCAAGAACCGAGCTACAGTGATGGGGAACAGTGCCACACTGTCCCCAACCAAGAAGGGTCTCGAAACTACCCTCCACAAGGGCCTACACCCATGGAAATGTTACACTACACATTGTAATATAACGAATCTTGATATCTTGAGGTGTACCCTTTTTGGCGAGCTTCGAAATCACTTGAAGCTTGCAACCAAGGCTCGGGTTCTTCACCACAAACTCATCCTTGAGTTCTTGATGGGTCTGCAGCACACACCTGCGACACGCCGAACGTTCGACACAGGACAAAATAGAAACCGCGCACGGGACACACGACAAAATAGAAACCGCGCGCGAGACACAAATGACCGCATTAACACGCGGCTAGCGATAACTCGCTATTGACTCGACACACACACACTCAATGCATGACCCATCATGCACACACAATATAAGCATGAAATATATATTTATTTCATGCACTCATACCACTCCATGCACACATGCATGCACGCACACACACACGGACAACAAGCCGAGTGCAAACCGTAGGGTTGCACCAACAAACTCCCCCTCGGATTGTTAGACTTAGGATCTTGCTCTCTCAGTTCAGAGCCATCCCGGCCAGCTTGCAACACTTCCAATGCTGCTGCTCCACCAGCCTCTTGGTCATCATGTCAGCTGGCTGCCCCGTCGTCTTCACGTAGCGCAACTCAACTTCACCCGCGGCCACCATGCTCCTCGTCCAGTGCCACTTCACCCTCATGTGCTTGGTCAGGCCGTGCAACACAGGGTTCTTGGCTAGAGCAATGGCTCCCTGGCTGTCACAGTAGAGTGGGGTAGGTCCTTGCTGCTCCTCCCCCAATTCAGCCAACAAACGCTGCTGCCACACAATCTCCCGTACGGCACGGAAGAGTGCCATGTACTCGGATTCCACCGAGCTCAATGCTTGGTCCACCTGCTTCTTGCTCTCCCAAGCAGTTGGGCCTCCACCAACACAGCATATGAACCCTCCAACACTTGTCATGTCCTCTGGTTCTGATGCATAGGAGGCATCCGAGAATGCGGTGAGGAACAAACGCCCGGGTTCCACACCATCCGCGCCCTTTTGGCGCCTTTGTGCCGCCGCCGAGTATTGCAGCCCAACGGTCGGTGTTTGGCCAAGGTACTTGGCCACCCTCATTCCAGCTGCTACCTGCTCCTCATTAGGGCATTGCACAACCCTAGCCAGCTGCCCGGTAGCAAACGCGACATCCGGTCGTGTGTTGACTGCCGCATACATGAGGCTGCCCACCAACGAGTGAAAACGGCGCCTCTCCTCTTCACCCACGCTCTCCTCCTCTGGTCCCTTCACACACTTGAACCCAGAGGGAAAGGGTGTAGCCACATGGCCTTCATTCTGCCCAAAGTTGGCAGCCAATGCCTCCAGGTACTTGCGTTGGTGCACCCGCATGCACCGCTTCTCCACGTCTCGTTCGATGTGGAGCCCGAGGTAGAAATTCACGTCCCCAAGGGACTTGCACTTGAACTTGTCTTGCAGCTTCAGCATCACCTCCTTCACAAGGTCAGAGGAGGGTGAGAAGATCAGGATGTCGTCCACGTAGACCACCATGAAACTCCTCTGCTCCCCCTCGCCAAGCATGAACAAGGAGTGATCGGCCGTTGAGGGAGTGAAGCCGATCTCCTCCAACACTTCGCGCAGCTTCAGGTACCACTGCCTAGGGGCCTGCTTCAGCCCATAGAGGGCCTTCTTCAGCTTCCACACTCTGCCGCTGCCATCGTCAAACCCCTCTGGCTGCGCCATAAAAATCTCCTCCTCGAGGATTCCGTTGAGGAACGCCGTGACGATGTCTAGCTGCTTCACCACCCAACCTTTGATCGCGGCTCCCGCGAGTAGGGTTCGCAGCGTCGTCGGCTTCACCATAGGAGCAAACAACTCCTTGTAGTCCACATTCTCCTTCTGCTGGTACCCCTTGGCCACCAGCCTGGACTTGTAACGCTCGATCTTGCCGTCGGCATCCGACTTGACTTTGAAGAGCCACTTGGACGTTATCGCCGTACGCCCCTCCGGTAGCTCCACCAACTCGTACGTGTCGTTCTCCTCAATGCTCTTTAGCTCACTCTCCATTGCCTTCTTCCACTCCTCAGCATCACCACTCTCCAAGGCCTCCTTGAGAGTTGCTGGTTCTCCCGGCATCTCCACCGGAGAGAAGAATGCGAAGGCACACTCCTCGTAGTCACTCTCCTCGTCGTCTCCGACCATCATTGCCGCTCCAGCTAGAGCCGTCTTGCCCTGCTTCCGCGGCGCATCGTAGGTCAGCCTGTTAGGGGGGTGAACACTCCTCTTCCCCCTTCCTTCCTCCTCAGCTGCAGGGACTTGAAGGCCTTGGCGTTGCTGCGGTGTGGTGCGGTTCCGTGGAGCGCTCGTAGTGCGGGAAGGGAGTGTCGGTGCACGCTCGCTCACTTGCTGCACCTCCTCCTCTTCTTCCTCTGCATCCTTGGCCTCCTCTCCCCCATTCACAAGGGAAGATTGCCTTGTGGTGGTGCTGCCGCTGCTCAGCTCCAAAGGCAGCTCCACGTGCTCCAGCCCGGAACTCTTCACCTCCCCAAACCGCACGCCTATCTTCGCCTCATTCTCCGCCTTCCAATCCTTGTACATGAAGTTCTCCATGAACTTGCAGTCCCTGCTCACCATGAACTTCTTGGTGAATGGGTCCCAAAGAAGCCAAACCTTGCTGTTTTGAGCCATGCCCAAGTGCACGGCCCACACCGCCTTGGCACCAAGCTTGTTGTGCCGAAGATGCTTAGGCACGAGCGCCATGCACATGCACCCGAACACCCGAAGCATATCCACCTTTGGCTTCCTGCCAAGCCACTCCACATAGGGCACCCATTTGTCTGCTCCCACATGAGTCAAATTTCTGTTCTTGGCCACACACGCGCTCCGCACCGCATCAGGCCAGAAATAGTCGGGTAGCCCGGCTTCAATGAGCAACCCGCGTGCCGCCTCCGTGATTGTGCGGTTCGCTCGCTCGGCGATGCCGTTCATTGCAGGGGAGTATGGCATGGTGAGGGAGTGCCGAATACCATTCTTCTTCAGCCACAACCCAAACTCCTTGCTCAGGAACTCTCCCCCTTGATTGGTGCGGATCGACTTCACAAGTCGGTCTTGTTGCCGCTCCACCATCGGCAAAAAGTCGGTCTTCAACGTTTCAGCAACGTCGCTCTTCTTAGCCAGCACGTACACCCAGGTCATGCGGGTGTAGACGTCGACGATGGTGAGGAAATATTCAGCTCCAGCAGCTCCAAGCTTCAGGGGGCCCACCACGTCCATCACCACCTCATCAAGTGGTGCCTTTGCCGTTGCCTCCGAACTAGGGAACGGAAATCGGGTGAACTTGGCTTGCAAGCATGTTAGGCAGCCAAGCACCTCATCGGGCTCCCCCTTCACACGTATGCCAGCAACCATCTCATTCTTCACTAGCTGCTGCAAGATGGGTAGGGCCACATGCCCCATTCGCCGATGCAAGGTGAGCCAATCACACTCCCCCGTAGCCGAAGTTGGATTGGAGAATGCCGCACTCGCAATAGCGCCCCACATACTCTCTCCGTAGTCCTCCTTTGCTGCTGCCTCGGGGTTCTCCTCACCCTTGTGCTGCTCCTTAGCTGCTGCACCACTCTCTTTAGGATCACACAACGTGCTGGCCACTCCAGGTTTGCTCTTCTTGAGCTCGTTCTCCTTAGCGCGGCCGTTCGCGCCATCGCCGCTACCAACCGCGTCACCCTTGGTGCTGACGCTTGCTGCCACTTGCCTCTCCTTAGGCATGGGGACCACAGGGATCTGCCACATCTCGTTGTAGACATCCCTGTCCTCATGAAGGTCCCAAAGAATCCGGTCGCCAATCCTTGCGGTGTAGGTCTTGGCCCCCTTCGAGTTCGTGTCCATGCCGGCCTTCGCCAACCGCCGCACGGAAATCAGGTTCGCAGCAAGGCTGGGCACCCAAAGCACGTTCTTGAGGCCCACCATCTTCCCATCAGCACCCTTGAACATGGCCTTTCCCATGCCTTTCACCTCTGCTCGCTGCCCCAAAGCCGATGTGACGTGCTTCACCGGTGACGGCTCGAGTTCGGTGAGCAAGTCGGGGCGAGGTGTCATGCTATAGGTAGCGCCACTATCGATCACCCAAAAGTCCAGGGGGTGTAGGGTCACCTTCCCCACAGCTGCTGGCTCCTCAAGGTCTTCATCCTTCTCTGGACCAGCTGGTACTTGCGTCGATACGAAGTAGAAAAGGCCCGGGTACCAATCGTCGCTCGGGTCCTTGTCCTTGTCTCCATTCTTCATGTTCGCGGCTCCACCTCCGCGACCGCCACGGCCTCCACGGCCTCTTCCTCTCCCTCCTCCTGCTCCTCTACCCTCTTGGTCTTGAGCAGGGGTCCAACCTTCAGGGAGCTTGTAGCAATCGCGCCACATGTGTCCGGTCTTGCCGCAATAGTGACACTCGCCGTCGAATCGGCCGCGACCGCGCCCGTAGCTCTTGTCGTCGCTGCCGTATCCGCCACTTCCGCGGCCTCCACTAAAGTTGCTGCCTCCAAACCTTCCTCCCCCTCGTCCTCTGCCTCTTCCTCGGCCATATCCACGGCCGACGCTTGCTGCCCCAGCGCCATCCGCACTCGCCAACTCACGGCGGCGGAAGTCCTCTTGTAGGATCGCGCGCTTCACGTCTTCAAGCGAGAGACGGGGCAGATCACGGTTGAGGTTAATGATGAGCGAGGACCACGACTCGGGGAGTAGGGCCAGCAACTTGGTCTTCTTCTGGAGCTCACTATAGTTGAGATCAGCTCCCTCAAGCCGCGTCAACAAGTCAAAGAATTTCTGCACCCCTTCTTCCACGGGTTCATCTTCTTCAATCCGTAGCGTCGCCATTTGCCGTTCCAACACCACAGCTACCGCCGCTGTTGCAGGAGCGTGTACACCCTTGAGAGCAGCCCATGCCTTTGGTCCCTTCTCTGGATCACGCTGGAAAGGCTTGATGTGACGGATCTGGTTGCTCCCCAACGCTTGCCCAAGTAGGAGATAGCCTTGTGCGCTCTTCCGCACCCACGGGCTCTTCTCCGGGTCGTTCTCGGGACGCTTCTCCGTTCCTTCCATCACCTCCAGCAGATCATAGTGGTCAAACACGTTCTCCATTCTGAAGGACCACTCAGCAAAGTTGTCGCCGTTGAATTTTTCAAGCCCGAACTCCCTTGGCTCATCCCTTGAAGGCCCAAGAGTAGATTGTACGGGCGCCACGGCTGAATCACGGGCTTGGCCTTGTGCTTGGGCTTCTCCATTGCCTCCAGCACCTCTGCCACCCCTCTCTTCAGGTCCAGACAACGTCGTAGCTGCTCCAAGGCGCTCTGATACCACTTGTTATAGTCAAAATAGCCTATTGGAGCCTATTTTGACTATAACACAACCGGACCCTGCAGGAAGGTGCCCGCACTCTACTTGGGCGTGCAGGGCTGCCGGATCCGTTTTGGGTGACTGCACTACAGCAAGTCGTCGTTGTGAAGAACAGGGTGCTGGCGACTGTGGGGGACAAGCAGTGGATCCCCTACACCAAGTGGTATGGGAGTGCACCAGCGGTCAACATGCTGAGAGCCTACGGCTGCATGGTGGTGTTTCATGTGCCGAAGGAGAAGAGGGGAAAGTTGGAAGCTTCTGGGAGATGGGGTGTGCATTTGGGGCTTGCTAAGGATCACAAGGGCTGGTTGATTTGGGATTTGACCAGCCAGCAGCTGACTGTGTCGAGGGATGTAAAGTTCCTCGAGTCCTTGTTCTACAAGGAGTGGAACCAGCAGCAGCAGAAGCTTCCTATGACACCACTGATCATTGAGGCCGATGAGGTGCAGCGGCCTTCAAGGCAGGTGGAGGTCTCCGTGTCGGGGGAGGAGATCTCTGGAGTGACTGAGGATGGGGGAGAACCTGAGGTGGTGGAGCAGCAGCAGCAGCAAAGTGCTCCACAAGGTGCCGCACGTACTGCTGACCGTCCTAGGAGGGATGTACGCCCTCCTAACCGGCTGACCTATCCAAGCTTTGGAAAGCCAAAGGTGGTTCAGGCTGGGAGTGTGGCTGAGCAGTGTGATGAGGAGGAGATAGCGCACTGCTACTGGGCAGCCGTCCCTGAGCCCAAGACGCTTACCGAGGCCTTGAGTGGGCCCGATGCTGAGAAGTGGAAGCAGAGTGTGAAGGAGGAGTATGACTCATTGCTGGAGAACGACACGTGGGAGCTGTGTGAGCTGCCTCCTGGGAAGAAGGCAATCTCTTCGAAGCTGATTTTCAGGCACAAGTACGGACCTGACGGGGAGCTGACCCGCTACAAGTCAAGGCTCGTGGCTAAGGGATTTCAGCAGACAAAGGGGAAGGACTTCAACGAGCTCTATGCTCCTGTGGGGAAAGGGACAACACTGAGAGTGTCATTGTCAATGGCTGCATACCGTGGATGGCGGGTGAAGCAGATGGACATTACCACTGCCTTCCTCAATGGGATCATCCTGGAGGAGCTGTACATGCTGCAGCCTGAGGGGTTGGATGATGGGAGCGGCAGGGTGTGCAGGCTGAAGAAGGCCATCTATGGCCTGAAGCAGGCTCCTCGTGCATGGTACCACAAGCTGGAGGAGACACTGCTGGCTGGGGGGTTCAAGAAGAGTGAGTGCGACCACAGCCTGTTCCTGCTGCAAGAGAAGGAGCAGTTTCTCATGCTCCTGGTGTACGTGGACGACATCCTGCTCTTCTCTGAGTCGTCTGCGATGATCGACCGTGTGGAGGAAATGTTGGAGATGCAATTCAAGTGCTCGAAGATGGGAGATGTGAAGTATTACCTGGGGATGCATGTGGAGAGGGACCTCGACAAGGGAGTGTTGAGGTTGCACCAGAGGAAGTACTGTGAGGGGCTGGCCGAGAAGTATGGGCTGCAAGATGGAGGGAAGCCAGCCACCCCACTGCCTTCGGGGTTCACTGTGGAGCCCTGTGCTGATGAGGAGGTGGTGGGAGAGAGTGACAGGAAGCTGTTTCATTCAGAGGTTGGGGCACTCAACTATGCGGCTAACCACACTCGGCCTGTTATTGCGTTTGCTACATCCAGGCTTGCAAGTGTGGTTTCACGTCCCAGTCATGAGCAGCTGAAAGCAGCCAAGAGGTTGGTCCGCTATGTGGGTGCGACGGCATCAGTGGGCTTGGAGTACAGTGCTGTGCGACAGAGGCTGCAGAGGGGTGCAGCTGACTTGAGCAAGGGGGAGATGCGCTTGACTTGCTACACCGACGCCAGCTTCAACTCTGTGAAGGAGGATGGCACCAGCATTGGAGGCTATGTGTGCCTCTTTGGAGGTGGTGCTGTGAGCTGGCGGAGCAGGAAGTAGAACGAGGTGGGATTGTCCTCGTGTGAGACCGAGTACATGGCCCTGCATCATGGGGCTAAGGAGGTGGTGTGGCTGAGGCGTTTGTTGGAGGAGATCGGTGTTTGTCAGAGGGAGTCGACCGTGATATTCTGTGACAATGAGTCGGCGGTGAAGCTTGCGAAGAATGCCTGTCTTCATGGGCTGACCAAGCACATCAGGCCCAAGTGGCATTGGACAAGAAGGCTCCTGCACATTCTCACCAAGCGCCTGGCAGAACCTGAAGCACGGGCACGAAGCTTGCTGGAATGAGTGTGCATTGAGGGTGCATGCATGAGCTGAGGCATGTGAGATGATGGTTGGCAGCCAGAGGGGGAGTTTGTTGTGTGATGCAACCATATGCATTCACGTCTGTCTGCCTCCCATCATGTGTTCGTGTGTTGCATGCGTGGTATGAGCGTGTGCAAGAATTTGTGTTTTGCGCGGTTTGGATTTTCTGAGTGTGTGTGAATATCATTTGGCTTGAGCAAATATCTCTGTGTGTGTGTGTGTGTGTGTGTGTGTGTTTGTGTTTTGCGCGGTTTGGATTTTATGAAGTGATTGCTCTTCCTAAGAGCTTTCCGACGAACCAAGAATCGTCGCAATCGGAGCAATATCAAGAAAGTTACGAACGTTGGAGTTCGTATGCTTTCTGTACTTTGGTTGCGGCAACTATGGGAAGTTGCGGGGCTTGCTCCATAAGGGGTACAGACTTTTGGGGGTTGGGAAATTCGAACCCATCACTGTAGATTGCTGCCATGTGGTTGGGAGAAGCCAAACCAGGTTGGCAAGTGTGGCCAAGTGGGTTGAGGTGGATGGCATGAGTTGGGAAAGTGACAAATGTGAAAGTGGGGTTGCCTATGGAGAGGGGATTTGTGTGGCATGGGGTTTCCTTGGTTGGGGACTCCCTTGGGACCTTCCCTCTCGTCCTCCTCATCCCCTCCTACCTGGTTTAGTGCTACTCCAACTCGAGTGTGTGGATCTTGTGAGAACTATTGTGATTGAGTTAAGCATGTGGCAGCATACCCCCTAGTGCGCCGAAAATCATAACTCGAGATTTACTCCACCATTTGATACGATTCAAATTGGGAAAGATAGCCCTGGTTACAAGCTACAAGATACTCTAGTTTGAGACAATTCTAACAGTGCAGTTTTAGCCGACGACGTTTCTTGTGAAGTCGCGGTTTCTGTCCAAATTTTGAAGCCAACGATTTTGAGATATTTCGGCACCTAATCTTCGTAGACTCGATCCTTAATCTCTAAAGTCGAAGCACGGGCCGACGTCAGGGCAGATGCAGGCTAACCCGACGACTGACACCTCGATGGCAACACTCCATTTGCTCGCCGAAATCGGTGCGCCTGCTGATGAGGACGCCGTGAACATCCTTTCCCCTCCCCCTCCCCCTGTCTCCTAACCCCTCATAGCTGACCTGCATGGGCTGACGTCGGGGTTAGCCTCCGGCGATGAGGGGAGCAGTGGGGCGTCGCCTGTGGCGCCGACTTGTGGGATTGCCGGTGGCCGACATGGTGTCAAGAAAGTCGGTGTGCGGCCGAAGCCGCCAATGTCAGAGGAGCCCCGGGCGGAAGAGATGCAGCCGACGCCGACAAAGGTAAAGTCGGCAAATGAGGCGTCTGCAGGAAAGCCGCCGACACGGGGTGGAAGGTGAAGTTGTCAGGGGAGCTGCTGGAGACAAAGAGGTCCACCGAGGAACAGGGGAGAAGTCGGTAGTGACGCCGACCTTGGTGCAGCAGGACGACGATGATGAAGGGGAGCAGTCGGACGGTGAGAAGTTCACTGACAAAGACTTGGTGGAGGTCCAGCTTGGACCACGGCGTTCAGGCCGACGTCTGAGACCACCTGAGCAGCTGACCTAGCGCCTGCCGCCTTCACCACGCTGTAGGACGACGCCGAGGATGACGAAGAGCTCAAGGAGCTCGACCCCAACATGCACGCCGACCCCGGACACCATTGGGTCATCGCAAGGATGATGGTGAAGGAGGCATTGGCGAGCTGGAAGGGCAAGGCGGTGAAGGCCGCCATGGACGAGGAGATCCGCAGCCTCATCGGTATGGGCACCTGGGAGCTGGTTGAGCGCACACGTGGGATGAACATCATGAAGAATCGGTGGGTGTTGATGACTAAGTACCACATTGACAACCACGGTTGCCTGGGAGAAGGCGAGGCTGGTCGTGAAGGGCTTCACGCAGGTGTATGGCGCCGAGTACGACGAGACGTACGCGCCGGTCAGCAGCTACGTCACGCTGAGGATCTTCCTCAGCATCGTTGCTCGACCTCAATCTGATGCACCTCGACATCAAGAATGCTTTCCTGCAGAGCAAGCTCGACCGGGTGGTGTACATGTACCAGCCTGACTACTATAATGACAAGATTGGCGGGAGTGCAAGCTGCTGAAGAGCCTGTACAGGCTGAAGCAGTCGCCGCTGCTGTGGTACAAGGCGCTCAACGACGTACTGGTCGGTGCCGAATAGATAAGAGCCAAGTCGATGAGGCGTTGTAATTTAGGTCGGGGACGACGGAGTGGCCTGCTGGCTACTGGGCTACGTCGACGACCTGCTCGCCGCCAGCAGCAGCACCACGATGCTGAAGGAGCTGCTAGAGGCCGCCTTCGAGTGCGCAAGGTCTCACCAGTGGAGGAGTACCTCAAGCTGGAGATCGTGCGCGACAGGCCGGCGAGGAAGTTGTGGCTGCACCAGCGGAACTACGCCAACAAGCTGTGCTGGCGGTTCATCAACAAGGAGCAGACCGGGCACACCCCGAAGACCCCGGTCTCCGTCAATGCCTACGCCGAGCGTATGTTCGATGACGAGGAGGCTTAGGAGCACGAGTAGGGGGAGTACCGGCAGAAGGTCTGCTCGCTGTAATTCGCGGCGACAACGATGAGGTCGGACATAACCTTCTTCTGCAGCAAGCTGGGGAGCGGCCTCACGGTGAGGAGCAACCAGCTCTGCGCGAGGTCGACCGCTGCCTCGCCTACCTTGCCGACACCCGTGACACCGCCATGGAGTCACTGAAGCTGAAGCTGTTCGTCTAGGTTAACGTCGACAATGCCGACCACAAGCAGAACCGAACGAGCACGGGCGGCTACGTGTTCCTCCTTGGAGGGGCCGTCATCTCTTGGTTGAGCCAGCTCATCAGGTGCTCGACGCTGTCGTCGATAGAGTCGGAGTACGTGGCAGCAACTGAGGCCGGCAAAGGGGGACGCCGGCTTCGCTTCCTCCTTGCAGAGTTTCGGCTGCTGGACACTGGGACGCAGACTGTTCTTCGGGTGGACAACAAGTCGGCCATCACAGTCGCTGAGGGCTTGGGGCTGCAGGGCAACCTCAAGCATGTGGAGCGGCGATATTCCTAGCTGCAGCACATGGTGAAGTGCATGATGTTCGCTGCACTTCCCGTCTTCAACCGGTGCTCCGTCACAGGCTGACGTCGGCGACGGTGACGAAGACGTGCAGCATTAGGTGCCTTGCCCTTCTGCACAGCTAGTAGTGCCGTGCACGCCGACGAGCTATTCTCCAAGTAGTGCTGCCGTGTGGGCTGGTAGCCCAAGCATGAACGAGGCAGGGGAGTGTCAATTAGAGTTGTGTGTTGGCCCCATCCTCGCTTGGGCGGAGCCGACTTCGTTGTCGGGTGTGCAGGGAGCCCAGCCATCTTGCTGCAGTGGGCGACGCCAACTTAGGCGCGCAGGTCGACAGGGTTGGCCGACCTGCATGGGGCCACTGCGAAGCCTCCGACAATGGGCGCTGGTGGCCGACTTCAACCGTGGTCGATGTGGTGGCACGTTGACCTGGGAGGGGCGCCGACCTGGGAGGAGCGCAGACCTGGGAGGAGCACCGACCTGGGAAGGGCACTGAGTTGGGAGGGGCGTCGACCTGGGGGGAGCACCAGACTGGGAGGCTGATGACATAGCGAAGTCGGCGGCCCAGACTCGTTGCGGCCGACGTGGTTTCTAGGTCGACCAAGTTACCTGGGCGACGGAGTTCTGTGGAGGTGTGCGACAGTCGCTCAGGAGGTTCTGGCAAAGGCGACCTTGGAGATGGTATCCTGAGGTCGATGTGGCGGATCTGGTGCAGCCGCGCGCACGTGGTCGGCTTGGCATCTGCGCTGTACACGTCACGAGGCACAACACGCTAACCAGCTGCAAGCACCTGCGAAGCGGGTGCGCTGCTGTCATGCGGGTGCAACGCTGTGCAGCCGCCTTGCTGCAGCGTTGGCACACCGTCGACTTGCAACGTTGGTAGGTCGCCACTTTGCGGTCGGCCTTGCTGGAGTGCGGTCGACCTTGCTGCGTTGGAACGCGGTCGATCGTGCTATGCTGGAGGTCGACCTGCATGCTTGCTAGCCCCTAATGTAGTCATTGTTGTCAACATCTTTGCGATCATTGTTGTGAACCTTTGCTAGTGAAGATTTTGCCAATTCTCCCCGAGAATGTGTACGTAGAGAGAACACGAGAAAACGTTTAAGGAATGCTATAATCACTCCTACACCTGTATCTTCCCTGTAGTTTAGCTCCCGTTGTATTATTTCTCTCCGTAATCTAAACTTCTACAAATTTCGAAGATCATTCGTGCCACAATACGTACATCACGTGCATTTTGTTCTCGATATCCACAATTTGGGGTAAATTGTTACAAGCGGATTTACTGTTCACTTTGAACAGTACTTTCCAATTCATCCCTATCCTTCTCTTTCCTAGATTTCTACATACACAATTCCTAGTCCCACAAACCACTTTTCTACAATTGCTCATGCATGCGATTTAAACCTTGCTTGCACTCGCCAATGTTAAACAATTCCCATTCAACTCTTTACTCAGTAAGTTCTTCGCCAATTTTGTCAACACTGCCGCTGTCGGAAACTCACCCACCTCCAGTGATTCCTGCTCGCCTTGCTCTGTCTCTGCCTCTCACGCTGCCTGTTATAATGGTGTTGGCCCTCTTTCCTGCCTGTGCTTCTCTCAGTACGATGTACTTATATGCTCTGGTCCTTGGTGTCCCATGACTGTCCTGTATCTCCCTGTTGGTGTACCGCTCCCTACTGCTCTTGCCCCCACACACATTCTCCCACCCAAGAATACATCCTAAGGCATACTTTGCTCGTTATGTCTCCCTGAGAACACCGTTGGCTCACGATTACAGCAACGAATCGTGTAAATTCGAAAACATACAAGCATTAGCGATTGCTACCACGATTCCACCTAATCTACCAGCTCCACCACCACCGTGCTTCCGCTCTACCACACTTCGCCTAGTCTACTTTGTAGTGGCTAAGAACCTCTACGAGCAAACTTGCAGCCTGGCTACTTCTTGCCCTCCTCTCCCAGCCCCTCCTACTTGCCTCCAGCTGCCATCATCTGTTCCAGCTAGCTCCCTGGAGCAATCTTGCACACACAGGAAAACAAACACGCATGCATTCGTGCACCCATCCTACACTGGCGTTGCTGTCGCCATCCAAGCTGCCCCTGCCTTGGTTCGCTGCCGATCCTAGCTGCCGTCCTTCGCTCCACGTCAGTCCCGCCCTGATCCTCACCAATGCTACCCCCCAACCCCTTCGGCTCGGCAGCGGTCCTCTCCTCCTGCCTCGCAATGTCCCGCCTAACCCTTCACCTCGCATCCGCTCTCCACGCTATCCCGTTATGTACAATGTATACAATATGCACACCACCATTGCGCCCCTCCTTACCCTTCACGTTCACAAAAATGTGACAGCTGTCGGAAACCCACCCACCTCCCGTGATTCCTGCTCGCCTTGCTCCGTCTCTGCCTCTCACGCTGCCTGTTATAATGGTGTTGGCCCTCTCTCCCGCCTGTGCTTCTCTCAGTACGATGTACTTATATGCTCTGGTCCTTGGTGTTCCATGGCTGTCCTGTATCTCCCTGTTGGTGTACCGCTCCGTACTTTTCTTGCCCCCTCCCATGACCTGCTGCTGCCGTCCTCGCCCTGGTCATGGGACCTGAGTAACTGGTTCGCCTCGGCTGCTTCCCTGCTGGGGCCACGTTGGTGACGTGGTCCATCACCCGCTTACCCTGTGCATCCTCCAGGACTAAGACCCCCGACTCCCGCACCTCCTTCACTTCCCACCTCTGCCGCGACATCCCCACATCTAGTCCGTCCCGCTTCGCCCGTCGCACGTATACAGCCTGTCCCTCTTCCACTGCCGGCTCCTTTCCTTGCATCTTGCTTAGCTGGCGCTGCTTGTAACAGTGGATATCTCGCAGCTGCGCCACCTTCAAGCTCTCCATGGCTGCTGGTACTTCAAGTACTTGGCCTTGGCATCCGCCAGCTGCGCCACTTCTCCGCCGTCCTCGCTGTGACACTGTCCACCAACAGCCTGGGCGCATCTACTGGCAGGTTGGGCTGCTTCCCGAAGAGCAGGTAGTACGTTGAGACGTCTTTCAGTGACGCCTGCTTGCTGAACCTGTAGCCCGCCATCACCCACGGCAACTTCTTGTCCCAATCGCGCTTGTTCGCCTCTCCATACGCTCTGATGCCCTTCTTCACTATCTGCACCAATCGCTCGGTAAGACCGTCGCTCTGGGGGTGGTACCTTGACGTCGTCCGATGCGGGATCCCATTCTCTGCCAGGAGCTCTTTAAACTCTCCCTGGAACTCCGTTCCCTGGTCTGTAAGCACTTCCCCGCAGACCCCGAATCGCGTCAGCACCATTTCCTCAAATGCCTCCGCCACCGCTTCTGCTGTCTTTGCCACCAGGGCTCTCGCCTCCGCCCACTTGCTGACATGCTCTATCATAAGCAAGACGTATCTCCTGCCTCTTCGCGACACCGGCAGCTCTCCAGCGATGTCCAGGGACCACCTGTATCCCAGCTCTACTATGGCCAAAGGCTGAAGCTCTGCCTGACTCTTCAACATACTGGTCTTGTTTCTGCAGCACAACTCGCACCGCTCCACCCATTCCTTCACCTACTTCCGCATTCCTGCCCACCACCACCCTGTCTGTAGCAGCTGCTGGGGCCTCAGGGGCCCGTAGTGCCCCAACTTGCTGTGGACTTCTTGTATGATTCCCTCCCGCTCGGCTCGTGCTGGCACCCTTTTCCACCCATCCTTGGTCTGTAGCTGCACATGCCCCTGGAACCACCTGTAGTGTTGGCCCCTGGAACCACCTATAGTGTTGGCCCCTCGCTCTAGCCCTTGCCCCTGCTCCCCCGTCCTCTGCTGTCTCTCCTCTGATCCATGCTAGAGTCTCTGGATCCAGCCACACATCTGCTGACCCTCTCTATTTATGCCCTCAAGTCTGTTCCCTCACCATGGCGGTGAGTGCCGCTGATGGAGGCTCCGGTTCCGGCTCCTGCCTGCCCTCTCCCCGGGGTGGGTTTGTTGATAGCCCATCAACGTGCTGCATTGTCTTGCCCGGACGGTGCTTAACTGTGAAATCATATTCTTGCAACTTCATCGCCCACCGTGCGTTTCTGCCTGTCAGCGTCTGGTTGTGCATCAGCCACAGCAGGGGCTGGTGGTCCGTTACCAAGGTAAAATGCCTCCCCTGGAGGTACACCCTGAAGTGCCCTACTGCCCAAACTACTGCCATTCCCTCCCCTTCGTAGGATGAGTAGTTGGCCTCTGCCGGGCTGCAACTCTTGCTAGCGAAGGCTACTACTTTCTCCACCCCCTTGTCCATCTGACTCAGAACTGCTCCCATCCCAATGCTGCTCCAGTCCGTGTAGAGCGTGAAAGGCTGCTGCCCATCGGGTAGCTTCAGCACCGCTCCCGACTTCACTGCCTCCATCAGCCAGTGCAACGCCTGCTCCTGTGGCTCCTCCCATCGCCATTTCTGTTCGTCCTTGAGCAGAATGTTCAAGGGCGCTGCTTTCTTGCTGAAATCCTCTATGAATTTGCGGTAGTAATTAAGGAACCCTAGCAGAGCACGCAAGCTGGTTCGGTCCTTGGGCCTCTCCACCCTGTCCAGCGCTTCGACCTTGGCTTTCTGGATGCTCAGCTCCCCTCTCGTGACCTCAAATCCCAGGTAGGCCACGCTGCTGTGCCCGAAGCGACATTTTTCCGGATGGCAGGTCAATCCTGCTGCCTCGATCGCTGTCAGTGTTGCTTCTACATCTTGCACGTGGGTCTCTACATCAGGGCTAAAGATTATGGCGTCATCTATGTAGCACGACGCGTCACTCACTCCCCTTTGAACCGTGTCCATCACTCGCTGGAACACTGCTGAGGCGTTCCGCAGCCCGAATGGCATGTAATTTCACTCATATAGTCCGTCAGGCCTGTGGAAGGCCGTTTTCTTCTTGTCCTCCTCAGCTATGGGTATCTGGTTAAAGCCTTGCCGCAGGTCCAGTGTGGAGAACACCCAGCTGCCGTGCAGTTGGTCAAATATCTCCTCAGCCATGGGCATCGGGTATCTGTCTGTGGTCGTCACTTTGTCCAGTCCCCGATAGTCGCCGCACCTGCGGCGTGACAGTACAGCGCCGGTCAGGTCTGTCCTCGCTGCTACCACTGTCGCCGCTGCATAATCAGATGACGATCGCCTGATCAATCCAGCGGCCAGTAGCTCCTGACACTTGTCGGTGCAGACACTGATATCTTGCGGGCTCATCCTCCTCCTCCTCTGGTATACTGGCACCTCGCTGGTCAGGGGTAGGTGCATCGTGCTGGTTACGCACTTCCCAAACTGCTGCAGTGTGTGTGCGAATGCGGCTGCATGTTGTCTCAGCACTGCTTCCAGCCTCAGCACCATTTCCCCTTGTACTGCTCCACGTATCTCCCATTGTGTTCCCTGCACCTGTGGCTGCGCCTCTTCTCGTTCTGCCCATGCTGCTGCTGCCGCCGATGTCGCAGGTCCCTCCTATCCTTCTGCTACCCCCGCTTCCTCATCCGCTCTTGCCCCCAGCTCTGTGCCATCCCTTTCCACCTGCGTCGCCATGTACGCTCGGCTGGGCCCCAGAAAGACTTCGTCCGGGTCTCAAATCCACCTTTCTGTGGGGTCCTCCTCCTCTTCTGAGTCCCAATCCATCTCGGGCTCTCCTTCCCACCACTCCTCCTCATCCTCCGCCTAGTCTGGAATACCTCCGGACTCTTCCTCTTTTATTTCATCATCCTGTGTCCTCGGGTCTGCCCTTGCTGCATGATCCCTGCGTCGCTCCAGTCGGTTCCTCTCCAGCTGTCTATCCATGGTACCGACCAGCCAATGCAAGGCATTCAGGTCCATTGCCTTTCCTAGCGCCCTTCTCCGCTGCTTCTCTGTTACTTCCGGACTTGAGGTTGCTCCTGCCATGAAGCCCATTGCCAGTTCGCGTTCTAGAGCCGTTGGCTCCTCTCCCGTCAGTCGGTCGAATACCATCCATGGCCCCTCTATCCCATCCTTCACCTTGAAGGCCACGCCTGTCTTGGCTTTCCCACCACATTGCAGGGATAGTGTGTCTCGTGATCTGGGTGCTGCACAGGTGCTGGGATCTGCGCTGGTTCCAATATCTCCGCCACTAGCCTCGGCCGCGATCGCTCCATCAATGACAAGTCGTACTGCTGAACCGCCTCGGGCAGCACGTTTTGCTAGTACCTGTGCGGCCGGTGCACCCTGCTCCCGTTCTGCGCCACATCCCATGCCACTCCTGCCCCCAGCTCTCCTCGGATTTCTTCTTCCGCCCACCTGACTGCCTCTCGTTCATCATCCTTGGTGACCACGTTTTCTATGATGTAAGCCACTTCCCCTTGCTTTTACTTGATCATCTTGGGGATCCTGATCAGCTCTCGGAACAGCCCACTCCTTGGGTCACTCATGCCTCTTCCTTCTCCTGCCCGCGACATGCCTTGGCACTCCCAACCTGCGATCACCAAATCGATATGCCCCCAGTGCGCTAGCGCCTCTTCTTTCACATCCTCCACGCGGTGACAGGCCCACTCCACTCCCCTCTCTACTGCCCCCTCATACAGCTGGGACGGGTAGCGCTCCTCCAGTTTCTTAATGTGGTGCCAAGACATGGTGCTTGCTGCGTCGTCATTGTCGACGTAGATAAACGTCTTCACCCGCAGTCCTGCCTTCATTACTGCTGCGAGGCCCGTGCTGATGCCACCAAACAACTCCAGGAGCACGATCGGCTTTTGGAACACTCGGCTGTCCAGATGCAGCTGCTTCAGAATCCTGCTTACCCCCCACTTCTGCCGGTGCCAGTCGCGATGTCGCCGCTCCTCCTCTAGTTCTTCCCAGTTCCGCCGCCCCAGTTCATGCTCAGCCGTCTTCACCTTAGCATGATACCCCTCTCGTGGCTCACGACGAATGAACCTCACCGGAAGTTCTGCCAAGCGCCCGTCCTTTTCCCAATATGTCACTCGATACTTCAGCTTCTCCTCCCACATGCAGATGGTCGAACCGATGCTATAGAGGAACTCAACCCCCAGGAGTAGACCGTAGTCTTCAGACGGTGAGATACCGCACTGCATCTTTGCGGAGCACTCTTCCGGGCTGCCTCGTCGAATCTAAATCTCCACGGTTGCCCTTGTCTTCGGCATCCACTTCGTCTCCCCACCTTCAGCCGTCATCAGCATGAGTCCCTCTGCACTCTGCCTCTCAGGCCTATTCAGGTGCAACTGCTCTGCCAACCGTTTCCCTATCAGCACCGGATGAGCGCCTGCATCGATAATGGCCTGCTTCACCGGCAGACCCCCTACTGTAATGTATCCCTTCTCCGCTACCAATACGGACGCGGCGCAGCTCAGCCATTCCAGTGGGTGACGTCGCGGTGCTACCCCTCCTCTCACTTCCCCGGCCGGCCGCCTGGGCCCATACTCCGGTCGCTCTTCGGTCCGTGGTCGCAGGCATCTCTCCCTTGGCCTCAGCCCCAGTTCTTCCCTCTCCCTGGCGGGCCTCGCCATCAGACAGAACTCCTCCTCACTTCCTTCCTCTTCTTCCTCCTCTCTCGCCACCAATGCTGGCTTCCTCTCTCTCACTTGCTCTTGTTTTTCTAATTGTGCCCGCAGCCTCTCTATCTCTGCTCGCATGTCTGCTATTTCTCCTCTCTCTCTCGGCTCCCCGCGTCGTGAATAGCAGTCTCGCTCCCCATGCCCCTTCCTTCCACATTTCCCGCCGGTCGGTGCCTCTGGGCACTCTCTCCACAGGTGATCTTCCTTGCCGCAGATAGGGCATGCGGGCGGGTTACGACAGTCCCGCCTCGGGTGACCGCCCTGTCCACAGTTGTGACACTTCTTTGCGTCTGCTGGTCCTCTGGGAGGTCGCGCGTTCTCCACTGGACTCGCCGTCCAAGCTGGCCTCCTTCTATCCGACTGTCCCTCTCCGGTACGTTCTGCCTCGGACAGGCGCCTCCCCGTCTCCACCCTCTTCGCTGTCTCGTAGGCGACACGCAGCGTCGCTTCTGCCCCCATCTCGAAGATCTTAATTTGCACGTCACGTTGCAGTTCATAATTCAGACCATTTAGGAACTTGCTGACAAGCCGTCCCTGGTCCACGCAATTCATATCCTCTCCCAGTTCCACCAGTTGCCCGTAATACGCCAGCAGAGATTCCCCGGTTCTCCGCTTGTAGTTGCAGAACTTCACCACTCGCTCAGGCGTCTGAAGTGGAAACTGATCTCGCAACATCTCTAGATATCGTTTCGTGGGATCCCTTTCTCCCAGCTTGCCTTGCTTCGCCCAATCCAGTAACTCCTGTCGGCAGATCCGATAGTACGTTTCTGCCTCCCCTGTCAGGGTGTTGGCGAGGCCCCTGAAGAATTCGTGTGCCGCCAGTCGATCTCGCTCCCACCGCGCCCGCAGGTTCTCCAGCTGCATCAGGTAATTTTTCAGTGACAGTCCGCGCCTCATCTCTCCCGAGAACCGCTCTGGCACTTCCACCTTAGGGAGCTTCGTGTACCGCCAGCACGAAGTTGCCGCCTCCTCCTCAAATCCTTGCCATGATGCACTCCGCTGATACGGCGTGTCGCTACTCCTTCTTCATTCCAATATTGTCGCGCCTCCTGCAGAGACATGCTTCTCTGCGCCTGCGGTTCCTTCTTCCTTCTCCGTCTCACGCGTCCCCCCGCGCGGCCCGTCAGAGCCCGTGGCTCCTCCTTCCTTTTCTGTCCCGGCCTCTGCTGCGCCCTGCGCACTCGCACCGCCACCGGTTCCGTTGCCTTCGCTTTCGTCGTTGCCCCTGCCTTGTTTCGCTGCCGATCCTAGCTGCCCTCCTCCGCTCCACGTCAGTCCCGCCCTGATCCTCACCAATGCTACCCCCCCACCCCTTCGGCTCGGCAGCGGTCCTCTCCTCCTGCCTCGCAATGTCCCGCCTGACCCTTCACCTCCCA
Source organism: Closterium sp. Yama58-4 (assembly GCA_947470075.1). Lineage (NCBI taxonomy): Eukaryota > Viridiplantae > Streptophyta > Zygnematophyceae > Desmidiales > Closteriaceae > Closterium > Closterium sp. Yama58-4. The sequence continues at coordinate 184,770 of CANIUD010000056.1, read as the reverse complement.
TCCGCGCTCCACGCTATCCCGTTATGTACAATGTATACAATACGTACACCACTATTGCGCCCCTCTTTACCCTTCACATTCACAGAAATGTGACACCGCGTTTCATCATCGACATAGTCGACCCTGCTATTCTTTAGCGGATTTATGCCAACGGGCCTAACAGGGGTAAATTTTTTAGGTTATAGGTTTTGGTTGGGAATCAAGCAACGTTTGCAAAATTATCGGGGGAGAGAGCCTCTCACCCTTCTCGCGAATTAAAAAAAAAAAAAAACAGGAATTCAAGGGCATCCATCCCCTTCTACTACAAGAGTGAGATTCGATAGCTATCCTCGTTTGGGTGTCTGTCACACCATGCCAAAAAATGTTGGAATGACCGAAATGTTATAGTAAACATTCTCGAAGGTTCTCTCCTAGCGCGCAACTTTACAACAAAGTAGCGCAACTATATCAATACCGCAATAGCTCATATAGAGCATGCGGCAGTCAGAGACCCACCCGAATGTCAACAATCGCTGGAAATGAAGGGTCACAACTGTTGAGACCGTACCCGGAAGATACACACTGCAACCTTGTAACTGTCGAGTATAGTAATGGTTATGGCTACTGCAGCAATGCAATATAGTTATCAAGGGAATGTACTCTTCAGAGTACATGGCTAGCTAGGATTGCTATTTATACTTTGTGCGTCTCTTTCTTTAATCATGTGGTTTTCTTTCAACTACTATTAACAAGGTCATTACAAATACTTTTGTTGTCTTCTTACAACTTGGCTAGCTTATCCTAGCCTTTCGATCCACTGGTTATATCAATCGGTACCTTCGAAACAAAGCCATTATTTTGAAGGCATCACAAAGAGGAGGGGAGGGAAAATACAAAACTTCCTGCCTCTACACTCATTTGTTCAAAAAGGCATACAGTCGAAAAAATGCTGCTGAAGCGGTCATTATCCATCCGAACCCCATCGAGGGGAAATGCATGCAAAATAGTTGTATTTGCCTCGGCTTGCCCATCGGCCACCCACCCTTCAAACGGGTGGACGATGGCTACGGGACTGGCAAGCCGGGCAAGGGAACACCAACCTCCCATCCATGAAACTTTCGTCCCTGTACAGCGAGTAACCCAACGAGGCTGGCAAAAATGAAACTCACACCCTTACCACTTTCTCTCCACGAAAGAGAAAACCCTAGCAACCTGGTTACTTCATTCGCTACTCACAAACTTTTCTGTGAAAAACACCTAGGCGCAACTAAACACCGTGGTACAGTGTTTGGCGGTCATGATGTATGTTGGTCCACTGGACCGGTTGGATGAACTGGCCTATTGGTCCAGTGGACCGGTTGGACCAACTCGCCCGTTGGTCCAGTGGACCGGTTGGACCAACTCGCCTGTTGGTCCAGTGGACCGCTAGGACCAACTCGCCTGTTGGTCCAATGGTCAAGTTGGAACGACTAGCCTCTTGGTCCAGTGGACCGGTTGGACCAACTCGCCTGTTGGTCCAATGGACCGGTTGGACCAACTCGCCTGTTGGTCCAATGGACCGGTTGGACCGACTCGCCTGTTGGTCCAATGGTCCGGTTGGACCAATTCGCCTGTTGGTCCAATGGTCCGGTTGGATCAACACGCCTGTTGGTCCAATGGACCGGTTGGACCAACTAGCCTGTTGGTCCAGTGGACCGGTTGGACCCACTCGCCCGTTGGTCCAGTGGACCGGTTGGACCAACTCGCATGTTGGTCCAATGGTCCGGTTGGACCAACTGGCCTGTTGGTCCAGTGGACCGGTTGGACCAACTAGCCTTTTGGTCCAATGGACCGGTTGGACCAACTGGCCCGTTGGTCAGTGGACCGGTTGGACCAACTGGCATGTTGGTCCCGTGGACCGGATGGACCAATTTGCATATTGGTCCATTGCAACGGTTGGACCAACTCGCCCGTTGGTCCAGTGGACCGGTTGGACCAACTCGCCTGTTGGTCCAGTGGACCGGTTGGACCAACTCGCCTGTTGGTCCTTTTGACCAGTTGGACCAACTGGCCTGTTGGTCCTATGGACCGGTTGGACCAACTGGCCTATTGGTCCAATGGACTGGTTGGACCAACTGGCCTATTGGTCTAGTGGTCCGGTTGGACCAACTGGCCTGTTGGTCCATTGGACCGGTTGGACCAACTGGCCTGTTGGTCCACTGGACCGGTTGGACCAACTGGACTGTTGGTCCAATGGACCGGTTGGACCGACTCGCCTGTTGGTCCAGTGGAGCGGTTGGACCAACTGGCCTGTTGGTCCAGTGGACCAGTTGGACCAACTGGCTTGTTGGTCCATTGGACCGGTTATACCAGTTGGCCTATTAGTCCAGTGGAGCGGTTGGACCAACTGGCCTGTTGGTCTAGTGGAACGGTTGGAACAACTGGCCTGTTGATCAATTGGACGGGTTGGACCAACTGGCATGTTGGTGATCCTAGCCCTGCAATCGGCCCACGAATAATAAGAAGCATCCGTATGATAGTGACGAAGTTTTTTCGTCTAACTCGGCGTGACAGCCTCTTTCCTCACTTGTGACAATGACATTTTCAGCTCTCGAACTTCTCTGTAAGTTCTCCGCCATGGCTCCTGAGATAACTTCAACTAAAGGAATGTCAGGCTAACATCTATCGGTTCCTAAATCTGAACAGATATTCTGGGTCTTCTCATCAAGGGCTTGATTTTGACGCCATTTTGTGGTCAAACACGGAACATTGGTTCGTCGTGTGAAGATATGTTTTCAGGTTTTATACTGGTTTAAGCACAAGACATTTAGTTATTCCAAGGAAGTTATAATGGCCGGACTTAGAACATGACGGCACTCAAGCTGGAACTTGGAAAGTAAGACTGATTTCACACAACAAGGGAAGAGAAAGTACAAGGCAGCTGGACCGTCAAATATTTTTTTGCCAATCAAGTTTCTCTCCCATTATTCGACAACAGACAGGACATGAAACGTCTTGCCAGCCTCGGACATGTTTTTTGCCATCATCAAGGGCGACCAAATCTGGATCAGCGTTGGTTTGTGTGTACACAGAGGATACATCATGTCTGCAGCAGACACAACCCGAAGGACATCCAAAAAGGCCCCTGAGAAGAAGTACAGGTGCAAGGAAGGGTGTGAAGATCAAAGAAATTCCTCAGAGGAATATTTTTTGTGATCCTAAGCCGTTCAAAAGCAGAAGCTTCACGCTTGCCGCCACGTCAACTCAAGCCAAGGAATAACTACATGAATCAAGATCAGGTTTCACTCAATCAACAAATTTGACCATATCGGACCACGAGCTACATATTTTCCAAATGGCTTCTCTATCAACTCAGAAAGACGAGATCTTCATGTTTTCTGGCGACAATGTCTGGCAGCAGGAAGGTAAGGTCGATGTTGAAAGCAATATTATGGGCATTCACGGCAGAAAACACACAGGATAAGACGATGGCACTGGACGAAACTGGTCTATGGCGCTACGTGACTATGCAAGAGACAAGCGTGGTCTGTCAGGGTACTCAGGAGGGAGCCGTCGTAGGTGCAGCTGCTCCTGCTTTCTCTCGGACAGCGGGGATAGCTCCCAGCACACAGCTCACGCAAATACCTCGAGTGACCGCAACAGTGACAAGGAGCTTTGGTGCAGGCCCTATTGTTAGGCACCAACTTCGAACCTAGGCATCTTCTGCTCTAACCCAACTGTACCACTCTCGACAAGTAAGGTTTGGTGGAGCCGACGGACCAAGGCTGAAAGGGCACTTTCGTCACCAAGGTTTATTCAGCATCAAACTCGAACTAGGGCTTGTTCTGTTGGAACCCTACCTTACAAGACTCGGCAAGGCAGGCTCGGAGCCAACTGACACATAAAGCACGCGGAGTCTATCAAGGCGTGTCTGCCAGTGTTGAAGTGTGTCAACGGCATAGTCGGTTTTTATAGTAGGCAAGCTGAAATATTTAGGCGTTTAGTCTATAAGTCTCCATAGAAAGCAGCGAGGGTACGGTTGGTCCAGCTCGCCTATTGGTCCAATGGACCGGTTGGACCAACTCGCCTGTTGGTCCAGTGGACTGGTTGGACCAACTCGCCTGTCCAGTGGTCCTGTTGGACCAAGTACCTTGTTGGTCTAGTGGACCAGTTGGATCAACTGGTCTGTTGGTCTAGTAGGCTGGTTAGAACAACTGGCCTGTTGGTCAACTGGACCGGTTGGACCAATACGTTTGTTGGTCTAGTGGACCGGTTGGACCAACTGACCTGTTGGTCCAGTGGACCGGTTGGACCAACTCGCCTGTTGGTCTAGTGGACCGCTTGGACCAACTCGCCTGTTGGTTTTGTAGTCCGGTTGGACCAACTCGCCTGTGGGTCCAGAGGATTGGTTGGACCAACAGGCTAGTTGGTCGAGTAGGCCGGTTGGAGCAACTTTTCTGTTGGTCCAGTGGGCCGGTTGGACCAACTGGCCTGTTGGTCCACTAGACCAGTTGGCCCCTGTTTGTCCGCTGGACCGGTTGGACCAACTCGCCTGTTGGTCCAATGGACCGGTTGGACCAACTCGCCTGTTGGTCCAGTGGACCGGTTGGACCAACTGGTCTGTTGGTCCAGTGGACTGGTTGGACCAACTAGCCTGTTGGTCCAGTGGACCGGTTAGACCAACTGGCCTGTCGGTGTGTCCAGTGGACCGGTTGGACCAACAGGCCTGTTGGTCCAGTGGACCGGTTGGATTACCTGGCCTAATGGTCCAGCGGACCGGTTCGACCAACAGGACTATTGGTCTATTGGCCTGTTGGTCCAGTGGACTGGTTGGACCAACTGGCCTGTTGGCCCAGAGGACCGGTTGTACCAACGGGACTGTTGGTCCACAGGACCGAACGGACCAACTCGCGTGTTGGTCCACTGGACCGGTTGGACCAACTGGCCTGTTGGTCCACTAGACCGGTTGGACCAACTGGCCTGTTGGTCAAGTGGACCGGTTGGACCAACAAGCCTGTTGGTCTAGTGGACCAGTTGGACCAATTAGCCTGTTAGTCCACTGGACCGAATGGACCAACTCGCCTATTGGGCCAGTGGACCGTTTGGTCCAACTCGTGTGTAGGTACACAGGACCGGTTAGACCAATTCGCCTGCTGGTCCACTGGATGGACCAGCTTGCCTGTTGGTCAAGTGGACCGGTTGGACCAACTGGCCTGTTGGTCCAATCGACCGGTTGGACCAACTGGCCTGTTGGTCTAGTGGACTGGTTGGACCAACTGGCCTGTTGGTCCACTGGACCGGTTGGACCAACTGGCCTGTTGGTCGAGTGGACCGGTTGGACCAACTGGCTTGTTGGTCCAATGGACCAGTTGGACCAACTGGCCTGTTGGTCCAATGGACCGGTTGGACCAACTGGCTTGTGGGTCGATTGGACCAGTTCGACTAAGTGGCCTGTTCGTCTAGTGGATCGGTTGGACCAACTGGCCTGTTGGTCGAGTGGACCGGTTGGACCAACTGGCCTGCTGGTCCAGTGGACCGGTTGGACCAACAGGCTTGTTGGTCCACTGAACCGAATGGACCAACTCGCCTGTTGGTCCATTGGACCGTTTGGTCCAACTCGCGTGTTGGTCTACTGGACCAGTTGGACCAACTCGCCTGTTGGTCCAGTGGACCGGTTGGACCAACTTGCCTGTTGGTCCAGTGGACCGGTTGGATCAACTGGCCTGTTGGTCCAATCGACCGGTTGGACCAACTGGCCTGTTGGTCTAGTGGACTGGTTGGACCAAGTGGCCTATTGGTCCCCTGGACTGATTGGACCAACTCGTTTGGTGGTCCAGTGGACCGGTTGGGCCAACTCGCTTGTTGGTCCAGTGGACCGGTTGGACCAACTCGCCTGTTGGTCCAGTGGACCGGATGGACCAACTGGCCTGTTGGTCCAGTGGACCGGTTGGACTAACTGGCTTGGTGTTCTAGTGAGCCGGTTGGACCAACTGGCTTGTTGGTCCAATGGACCGGTTGGACCATCTCTTCTGTTGGTTTAGTAGTCGGGTTGGACCAACTGGCCTGTTGGTCTAGTGGACCGGTTGGACCAATTGGCCTGTTGGTCCAGCGGACCGGTTGGACAAACAGGACTTGTCAAGTGGACCGGTTGGTCCAACTAGCCTGTTGGTCGACTAGAACGACTGGACCAACCCGCCTGTTGGTTTAGTGGACCGGTTGGACCAAATGGCCTGTTGGTGCATTAGCCCAGTTGGAACAACTCCCCTGTTGGACAACCGGACCCGTTGGACCAACTGGCCTGTTGGTCCAATGGACAGGTTGGACCAACTGGCTTGTTGGTCCAGTGGACCGGTTGGACCAAATGGCCTGTTGGCCTAATGGACCGGTTGGAACAACTGGCCTGTTGATTAACTGGACCGGTTGGACCACTTGGCTGGTTTGTCAAGCGGACCGGTTGGACCAACTGGCATATTGGTCCACTGGACCGCTTGGATCAACTCGCGTGCTCGTCCACTGGACCCGTTGGACCAAATCGCCAGTTGGTCTAGTGGACGGATTGGACCAACTCGCCCGTTGGTTCAGTAGTCCGGTTGGACCAACCCGCATGTTAATCCAGTGGACCAATTGGACCAACTGGCCTGTTGGTCCACTAGACCGGTTGGACAAACTCGCCTGTTGGTCCACTGGACCCATTGGACAAACTCGCCTGCTCGTCCACTGGACCTGTTGGACCAACTGGCCTGTTGGTCTAGTGGACCAGTTGGACCAACTCGTCTGTTCGTCCACTGGTCCGGTTCGACCAACTCGCCTGTTGTCCCACTGGACCTGTCGGACCAACTCGCCTGTTGGTCGGCAGGACCAATTGGACCAATTGGATTGTTGGTCCAGTGGGCCGATTGGACCAACTAGCCTCTTTGTCCAGTGGACCTGTTGGAGCAACTGTCGTGTTGGTCCAATGGACCGGTTGGACCGACTGGCCTGTTGGTCCAGTGGACCTGTTGGACCAACTCGCCTGTTTGTCCACTGGTCCGGCTGTGTTGGTCCAATGGACCAGTTGGACCAACTAGCCTGTTGGTCCGGTAGGCTGGTTGGACCAACTAGCCTGTTGGTCTAGTGGACCGGTCGGACCAACTGGCCTGTTGGTCCACTGGACCGGTTGGACCAACTGGCCTGTTGGTCCAGTGGACTGGTTGGACCAACTCGCCAGCTGGTCCAGTGGACCGGTTGGACCAACTCGCCTGTTGGTCCAGTGGACCGGTTGGACCAACTCGCCTGTTGGTTCAGTAGACTGGTTGGACCAACTCGCCTGCTGGTCCACTGGACATGTTGGACCAACTCGCCTGTTGGTCAAGTGGGACTAGTTGGACCATCTCGCTTGTTAGTCCAATGGACCGGTTGGACCAACTCGCGTGTTAATCTAGTGGACCGGTTGGACCAACTGGCCTGTTGGTCCACTGGACCAGTTGGACCAACTGGCCTGTTGGCTTGTCCCAATAGACCGGTCGGACCAACTCGCCAGTTGGTCCGCGAAACCCAAGACTGCTGGTCAAGTGCGCCGGTTGGACGAACTAGCCTGTTGGTTTAGTGGACCTGTTGGACCAACTAGCGTGTTGGTCTAGTGGACTAGTTGGACCAACTCGCTTATTGGTCTAGTGGACCCGTTAGACCAACTTGCCTGTCTGTTTAGTTGTCGAGTTGGACCAACTGGCCTGTTGGTCGAGTGGACCGGTTGGACCAACTGGCTTGTTGGACCAAAGATCTGTTGGACCAACTGGCTTGTTGGTCTAGTGGACCGGTTGGACCAACTGGCCTATTGGTCGAGCAGGCCGGTTTGACAAACTCGCCTGTTGGTCAAGTGGACCGGTTGGTCCAACTTGCGTGTTGGTCCAATGGACCGGTTGGACCAACTTGCCTGCTTGTGGACTGGACCTGTTGGACCAACTCGCCTGTTGGTCCAGTGGACTAGTTGGACCAAATGGCCTATTGGTCCACTAGAACAGTTGGACCAACTGGCCTGTTGTGTTATAGATTAAGGATCGAGTCTACAAAGATTTGGAGCTCAAATTTCTAAAAATCGTTGGCTTAGAATTCTGGACAGAATCGTCGACTTCACAAGAAACGTCAACGACGAAAATTGCACCGTTGGAATCTCACGAAAACCAAGTATCTTGTAGCTCTGGAGCGTGGCTACAAGTTCCAATTTGAATTACATGAAAAGGTGGATTATTGTGCGAGATATTAATTTCGGCGCACTAGAGGATATTCTGCCATAGAGAATTATACTCAATCACAAGAGAGTTTCACAAGTTCCACAAGTTCTCACACAAGAGAGTTGGAGCAGGTAGAGACCAGGTAGGAGGGGAAGAAGGGGACAAGAGGGAAGGTCCCAAGGGAGTCCCCAACCAAGGAAACCCCAGACCTCACAATTCCCTTCCCCATAGGCAACCCAACTTTGACCTTTGTCACTATCCCAACCTCCACAATCCACCTCAACCCAACTTGGCCACACTTGCCAACCTGGTTTGGCTTCTCCCAACCACATGGCAGCATCTACAGTGGGAGTTACGAATTTCCCAACCCCAAAAGGTCTGTACCCCATATAAAGTCAACCCCACAACTTCCCATAGTCGCCACAACCAAATATCAAAAGCATACGAACTTCAACGTTCGTAACTTTCTTGATCGTGCTCCGATTGCGACGATTCTTGGTTCGTCGCAAAGCTCTTGAGCTGAGAGTCATTTTTTATATCTGCTCAAGTAAGATAGCATTCACACACACTCAGAAAATCCAAACCACACAAAACACAAATTTCTTGCACACGCTCACACCACGCATGCAACGTACGAACACATGATGGGAGGCAGACAGACGTGAATGCATATGATTGCATCACACAACAAACTCCCCCTCTGGCTGCCAACCATCATCCCACATGCTATAGCTCAAGCATGCACCCTCAATGCACACTCATTCCAGCAAGCTTCATCCCCTTCCAATGCTCAGATTCAGCCAGGCGCTTGGTGAGAATGTCAGCCGCCTGCTGCTGGGTCTTCACAAGCTCCAGTCGCACCTCCTTATCCAGGAGCCTCCTTGTCCAATGCCACTTAGGCCTGATGTGCTTTGTCAGGCCATGAAGGCAAGCATTCTTGGCCAGCTTCACTGTTGACTTGTTGTCACAAAAAATCACAGTCAACTCCTTCTGGCACATACTGATCTTCTCCAACAAACGCCTCAGCCACACCACCTCCTTTGCCCCATGATGAAGGGCCATGTACTCGGTCTCACACGAGGACAGCCCCACCTCGTTCTGCTTCTTGCTGTGCCAGCTCACTGCACCACCTCCAAAGAGGCACACATAGCCTCCAATGCTAGTGCCATCTGTCAACGGGAGTTGTATTTGGCCCCGTCCTCGCTTGGGCGAAGCCGACTTCGTGGTTGGGTGTAGGGGTGCAGCCGACCTGTAGCAGTGGGCGAGCTGGTCGACGGGGTTGGTCGACCTGCACGGGAGCCACTGCAAGGGCGCCGACTTCGGGAGGGCGCCAACTTCGGGTGGTCGACTTGGGAAGTCGACCTGCAGAGGGCGTCGACTTGGTGACGCCGACCTGGGGTAGCCGACTTGGATGGTCGGCTGACTGGAGTGCTGGTCGACCAGGAGTGCCGTCGACCTGTAGGTGGTCGACCAGTTGGTGTGGTCGACCCGGTGAGGTCGACTGGAGGTGGTCGTCGACCTGGGTGGTCGACGGGCACGCACTGGAGCCTCTGGTCGACCTGGTTGCCCGGTCGACCAGATTACCTAGGTGACATGGTGCTGCGAAGGCTTGCGATGGTCGCCCAGGTGGTTTTGGCGAGGACGACCTCGGTGATGGTATCCCGAGGTCGACGTGGTGCATCAGGAGCAGTCGTCAGCACAAAAGTTGATGTGGTGTGTGCGTTGTGCAGGTGACGAGGCACTGCACGCCAATCATCTGCGAGCACCTGCGAAGTAGGTGCACTGCTGTCCTGCGGGAGCAACGTTGGCGCGCCGTCAACCTGCGACGTTGGCACGCTGTCCTGCGTTGTTGGCAAGCCGCGACTCTGCGCTGCTGGAGCGCGGTCGACCAAGTCGTGCTGGCACGCGGTCGACCGTGCTGCGCTGGCAGTCGTCCTGCTTGCATGCTAGATCTGATGTAGTCTTGCCTTGCCAACTTCTTTGTACCATTGTTGTCAACTTTCTCTAGTGAAACTCTTGCAAAATTGCCTTGTGAACTAGCACGCTTTTAGTGTGTGCACTAGGAGAACGACTAAGGACCAACATGTCAGAATCACTAGGAGTGGGGCCTAGGCTTAGTAGCCTAGGCCCACACATAGAGTAGGTAGGATGTGCCCTAGGACTAGGGTTTTGGGTATGCTAAGGAGAATTGGAGAAGAGAGAATGGAGAATGGTGGGTTGAACTAGCAAGCAGCAGGATACATATAGGAAACCCTAAGGGGTTGTACTCACTATTGAGCACCCCACTGCAGGCTAGACAAATAACATAATCTGACACACCCCCATAGCCAAAGTGGGGTGTAATCAGCACACGTGAGAAGTCACAGCAATAGTTCACAATTATCAGCAAAGCTAGTGGCAGTCACAGGAGGCCAGTGAGGAGGAGGAGGAACTGTGGAGGGAGAGAAGAGAGGAGGCGACTACTGAAGTTGCAGACACACGGGCACCAGGAGCACCAGGCTGCAACCTCCTCCAACTGTCTCACTCCCCCCTACACACACCCCCAGGGTCACCACTCGCTCCACGCCCACATCACCCCCCTAGCGCCACTCCCTCGTCTCCCACACATCCACCCCCGCAGCGGCAGCTGCAGCAGTGGGAGACGGAGGAGAAGGAAGGGGCGACGCACACGGAGCACCCCCACACCCGCCACCCCCACACCCTCCTGTCCAGGGGACCCAGGGGGGGGGGGGGGGGGGGGGGGGGGGGGAGGGCCGGGGCGGGAGAGCGCACGAGGGCGCAGGCAACCGCGCGTGCAGAGCAACAGCGCGGAGCAGGCTGGGTAGGGCGCACAAGGGCGCGGGTGAGACTGAGCGCGACTGCACAGGGTCCAGGAGCGGCGTCGCGGGCAGCTGCTGCAGAGGTCCAGAGGCGGCTGCTCCAGGGGCCAGGGGCGGCTGCTGCAGTGGCGGGTGGCTCCAGGGGCGGCTGCTGCAGTGGCGGGCGACTCCAGGGGCGGCTGCTGCAGGGGCGGCTGCTCCAGGGGCGGCTGCTGCTGTGGCGGGCGACTCCAGGGGCGGCTGCTGCAGTGGCGGGCGGCTCCAGGGGCGGCTGCTGCAGTGGCGGGCGACTCCAGGGGCGGCTGCTGCAGTGGCGGGTGGCTCCAGGGGCGGCTGCTGCAGGGGCGGCTGCTCCAAGGCCGGCTGCTGCTGTGGCGGGCGACTCCAGGGGCGGCTGCTGCAGTGGCGGGCGACTCCAGGGGCGGCTGCTGCAGTGGCGGGCGGCTCCAGGGGCGGCTGCTGCAGGGGCGGCTGCTCCAGGGGCGGCTGCTGCTGTGGCGGGCGACTCCAGGGGCGGCTGCTGCAGTGGCGGGCGACTCCAGGGGCGGCTGCTGCAGTGGCGGGCGGCTCGAGGCGCGGGCTGGCCTGGCGCAATCTGTACGGGCCGCGCGCGGGCCTGGCGCAGCCCGTACGGGCCGCGCGCGGGCCTGGCGCAGCCCGTACGGGCCGCGCGCGGGCCCGACGTAGGTCGCAGGGGCCACGACGGGCGACGGGGGGCGACGCGCGGGTCCCCGTCGCCCGTCGCAGCGCCTCCCGGGGGCGACGCGCGGAGTGACGGGGCAGAAAGCCGCCGCGCGCCTCGGGGCGCACGGCGGGCAGAAAACCGCCGCGCGCCTCGGGGCGCACGGCGGGCAGAAAACCGCCGCACGCTCCGAGCGCGCGGCGGGATGAAAAATCCGTCGCACGCCTCGGGGCGTGCAACACACAGAGTAGCAGTAGCAGCGGAAGCAGTAAGGTGGTGGGCCCATTGAGGTAAGCGGCAGGAACGTGCTCGCTCTGATACCATGTCAGAATCACTAGGAGTGGGGCCTAGGCTTAGTAGCCTAGGCCCACACATAGAGTAGGTAGGATGTGCCCTAGGACTAGGGTTTTGGGTATGCTAAGGAGAATTGGAGAAGAGAGAATGGAGAATGGTGGGTTGAACTAGCAAGCAGCAGGATACATATAGGAAACCCTAAGGGGTTGTACTCACTATTGAGCACCCCACTGCAGGCTAGACAAATAACATAATCTGACACAACGAACGCAGAGATCACACGAGCACCCGTGCCTAGCCCGTAGTCTAGCTCCCGTTGTAGTAGTTATCTCCGCAACTTAGGCCTGATGTGCTTTGTCAGGCCATGAAGGCAAGCATTCTTGGCCAGCTTCACTGTTGACTCGTTGTCACAGAAAATCACAGTCAACTCCTTCTGGCACATTCTGATCTTCTCCAACAAACGCCTCAGCCACACCACCTCCTTTGCCCCATGATGAAGGGCCATGTACTCGGTCTCACACGAGGACAGCCCCACCTCGTTCTGCTTCTTGCTGTGCCAGCTCACTGCACCACCTCCAAAGAGGCACACATAGCCTCCAATGCTGGTGCCATCAACCTTCACTGAGTTGAAGCTAGCGTCGGTGTAGCAAGTTAAGAGCATACCCCCCTTGATCAAATCAGCTGCACGCCTCTGCAGCCTCTGTCGCACAACAATGTACTCCAAGCCCACTGATGCCGTTGCACTCACATAGCGGACCAACCTCTTGGCCGCTTCTAGCTGCTCATGACTGGGACGTGAAACCACACTCGCAAGCCTGGATGTAGCAAAGGCAATGTCAGGCCGCGTGTGGTTAGCCGCATAGTTGAGTGCCCCAACCATGGAATGAAACAGCTTCTTGTCACTCTCTCCCACCACCTCCTCATCAGCACAGGGCTCCACAGTGAACCCCGAAGGCAGTGGGGTGGCTGGCTTCCCTCCATCTTGCAGCCTATACTTTTCGAGCAGCCCCTCACAGTACTTCCAATGGTGCAACCTCAACACTCCCTTGTCGAGGTCCCTCTCCACATGCATCCCCAGGTAATACTTCACATCTCCCATCTTGAAACACTTGAACTGCATCCACAGCATCTCCTCCACACGCTCAATCATCGTAGATGACCCAGAGAAGAGGAGGATGTCGTCCACGTACACCAGGAGCATGAGGAACTGCTCCTTCTCTTGCAGCAGGAACAGGCTGTGGTCGCACTCACTCTTCTTGAATCCCCCAGCCAGCAGTGTCTCCTCCAGCTTGTGGTACCATGCACGAGGAGCCTGCTTCAGGCCATAGATGGCCTTCTTCAGCCTGCACACCCTGCCGCTCCCATCATCCAACCCCTCAGGCTGCAACATGTACAGCTCCTCCAGGATGATCCCATTGAGGAAGGCAGTGATGATGTCCATTTGCTTGATCTTCCATCCTCGATTTGCAGCCATCGACAACATCACCCTCAGTGTTGTCCCTTTCCCCACAGGAGCAAAGATGTCGTCAAAATCCTTCCCCTTCGTCTGCTGGAACCCCTTAGCCACAAGCCTTGACTTGTACCGGGTCAGCTCCCCATCAGGTCCATACTTGTGCCTGAAAATCAGCTTTGAAGAGATTGCCTTCTTCCCAAGAGGGAGCTCACACAGCTCCCACGTCTCATTCTCCAGCAGAGAGTCATACTCCTCCTTCACACTCTGCTTCCACTTCTCAGCATCGGGCCCACTCAAGGCCTCGGTAAGCGTCTTGGGCTCAGGGACGGCTGCCCAGTAGCAGTGCGCTATCTCCTCCTCATCACACTGCTCGGCTATACTCCCAGCCCTTACCACACTTGGCTTCCCAAAGCTTGGATAGGTCAGCCGGTTAGGAGGGCGCACATCCCTCCTAGGACGGTCAGTCGCACGCGCGACACCTTGTGGAGCACCTTGCTGCTGCTGCTGCGGCTGCTCCTCCACCTCACGTTCTCCCCCATCCTCGCTCACCCCAGAAATCTCCTCCTCAGAGACAAAAACCTCAACCTGCTTTGAAGACCGCTGCACCTCATCGGCCTCAATGATCAGCGGTGTAGTGGGAAGCTTCTGCTGCTGCTGCTTCCACTCATTGTAGTATAAGGACTCGATGAACTTTACATCTCTCGACACAGTCAGCTGCTGGCTGGTCAAATCCCAAATCAACCAGCCCTTGAGATCTCTTGCAAGCCCCAAGTGCACACCCCATCTCCCAGAAGCTTCCAGCTTTCCCCTCTTCTCCTTAGGCACATGAAACACCACCATGCAGCCATAGGCTCTCAGCATGTTGACTGCTGGTGCACTCCCATACCACTTGGTGTAGGGGATCCACTGCTTGTCCCCCACAATCGCCAGCACCCTGTTTTTTTACAGCGACAACCTGCCGTAGTGCTGTCACCCAAAACGGATCCGGCAGCCCTGCGCGCCCAAGTAGAGTGCGAGCACCTTCTTGCAGGGTCCGGTTGAACCGCTCAGCCACACGATTCTGTTGCGGGTTGTAGGGCACTGTGAGCTGATGCTGGATTTCCTTCCTCTTCAGCACCGCCTCAAAATCAGCGCCAATGAACTCTCCCCCATTGTCGGTACGAATCACTTTCACCTTGTGTCCGCTCTCCCTTTGTGCTCTCGGCATCCACTCCTTGAGAACAGCCGCTGCCACCTCCCCCTTAGTCTTGAGAGGGTACATCGCACGCGTGTGGTCGTCCACAATGGTCAAGAAGTAGCGGCTGCCCGAGAGAGAAAGAGCCCTGGTTGGGCCCACCACATCCATGTGCACAAGCGCGAGTGGTGCCTTGGCTGGTCCCGTGCTGCTGCTGAAGGGAAACTTCGTGAATTTGGTCTCAAGGCATGTAGGGCAGCTCCCAATCTCCTTTGCTGCCCCCTTCACCTCCAATCCCTTCAGGCTCCCATCCTTCACCAACTTCTGCAGCATCGGTATGTTGATGTGGCACAGCCTCTCGTGCCAAGTCTCTCAACCAGCCTCACCACTCCCAGATGAAGCCTTTGCCCATGCAGCTGTCGCATCCACACCAGCAAGCACCTCACCATGAGGCTGCTGTGGCTGCTGCACCTTCTTGACTGCATCCAGGGCCCCAGCAGTTGGTGTAGTCTCCTCTCCTCCCGCAGTTGCTTTAGCCGCTGCCGCTGCCTTTGCCGTTGCTGGTGGTTTCCCATTCCAAGGGATGATGGGCAGCTGCCACAGGTCCTTGATGCAGCTGCTCTTCTCCTCCAAATCCCACAGCAGCAACTTCCCAAGCTTCGCACGGCAGCTGGTTGGGCCGAAGGTCACTTTGGCCTTGCTCTCCTGCAACCAGCGTACAGAAAGAAGGTTAGCGGATAAACCTTCAACCAACAGCACATTCCCAAGCCCCACAAGCCCTCCATTGGCTCCCATCGCCTTAGCATTCCCCACACCAATCACAGGGAGCAAAGCACCTGAAGCGGCAGCCACAAACTTGATCTTCCCGGGGGGTTTCACCTCATCAAGCAAATCTGCCCGCGGAGTCATGTGACTCGTGCAACCTGAGTCTATTACCCAGTGAGTGAGGGGGTGCATCACAACCTTCCCAACTGAACCCACATCATCCTCACTCTCTTTCACATCCTCAACCATGAGGAACATCCCAGGGTCGGCTTTACCTTGTGCACCATCACCTTGTGCACATAAACCTTGCGCAGCGCCACTTTGTGCGCGTTCACCACTTGGTGGCTTCATGCCTGGAGGCGCCCGTCCTTTAGGCTGGCTGAAACACTTGAACCACGGGTGTCCAGCCTTCTTGCAATACCAGCACGCACCCTCCATTTGGGTGCTCCCCCTGCCACCAGAGCTCCCATATCCTTCGGCCTCTCCCTCTGCCAAAGCCTCTCCCACGGCCTCGGCCTCTCCCTCCCCCTCTTCCTCTGCTGCCTCCTGCAGCTCCATACCCCTCAGCAGTCTTGTTGGCAGCACCACCTCCCATGTGGCGCCTGCGAAAGTCCTCCTGCAGGATCTGTTGCCGTAGTCCCTCAGGCGTCCACTGGTCCTGCTGAGTGTTGAGGGTGGGGATGAGGTTGTCCCACGAGTTGTCGAGCACCGAGATGATCTTGGTGCACTGCTGCATCTCCGACACCTTGCTGCCCGCCGCTGCCATCCTCGCATAGGTGTCCTTGATCTTGTCAAGGACCGGCTTCACATCGTCTCCCGGCCGCATGGAGAGGGCAGCCAGCTCCTTCTCCAATACGACCACCATCGGCAGCATGTTGGGCTGACCCACGTCGCGCAGCAGCTTCCACTCCTTCGGTCCGGAGTCATCAAGCTCCACCAAATCCTTGATGTGCTGGAACATGTCGTTGTTGACCGACTGTAGAATCAAGTCGTACAGCACCGCGCTCCGCTCAATCCATCGGTCGCGGGCATCACCTTCCTCCGGCATCTTCTCTTCTCCCATCGCGAGTTTCAGCAGCTTGTAGCGCTTGAAGACGCTCCTCATCCGCCCGCTCCATTCCTCGTAGTTGGAGCCATCCAACGCCTCAATCTTGGATGGTGGCGGCTCACTCCTCTTCTAAGCTGCTTCTCCACTCATCTTCTCTGCTCCCAAATAGAGGTTTCAGCTCCCTCCAGAACTCCACTTAGGCACGCCCACAAGCCATGGTGGGTCTAAGAGGGTCTTCACACTTCAGTAGACTCCCCACAAAGTCCTCAATCAGCTCTGATACCACTTGTTAGAGATTAAGGATCGAGTCTACGAAGATTAGGAGCTCAAATTTCTAAAAATCGTTGGCTTAGAATTTAGGACAGAATCGTCGACTTCACAAGAAACGTCGACGACGAAAATTGCACTTCTCGCCAAAAACGAGTATGTTGTAGCTCTGGAGTGTGGCTACAAGTTCCAAATTGAATTACATAAAAAGGTGGAGTATTTCGCGAGATATTAATTTCGGCGCACTAGAGGGTATTCTGCCATAGAGAATTATACTCAATCACAAGAGAGTTTCACAAGTTCCACAAGTTCTCACACAAGAGAGTTGGAGCAGGTAGAAACCAGGTAGGAGGGGAAGAGGAGGACGAGAGGGAAGGTCCCAAGGGAGTCCCCAACCAAGGAAACCCCAGACCTCACAATTCCCTTCCCCATAGGCAACCCAACTTTGACCTTTGTCACTATCCCAACCTCCACAATCCACCTCAACCCAACTTGGCCACACTTGCCAACCTGGTTTGGCTTCTCCCAACCACATGGCAGCATCTACAGTGGGAGTTACGAATTTCCCAACCCCAAAAGGTCTGTACCCCATATAAAGTCAACCCCACAAATTCCCAAAGTCGCCACAACCAAATATCAAAAGCATACGAACTCCAACGTTCGTAACTTTCTTGATCGTGCTCCGATTGCGACGATTCTTGATTCGTCGCAAAGCAATTGAGCTGAGGAGTCATTTCAGATATCTGCTCACGCAAGATAGCATTCACACACACTCAGAAAATCCAAACCACACAAAACACAAGTTCCTTGCACACACTCATACCACACATGCAACGCACAAACACATGATGGGAGGCAGACAGACGTGAATGCATATGATTGCATCACACAACATGTTGGTCCAGTGGACCAGTTGGACCAACTGGCTTGTTGGTCCAGTGGACCGGTTGGACCAACTAGCCTTTTGGTCCAGTGGACCGGTTGGACAAACTCGCCTGTTAATCCAGTGGACCGGTTGGACCAATTGGCCTGTTGGTCCAGTAGGCCGGTTTGACAAACAGGCCTCTTGGTCAAGTGGACCGGTTGGTCTAACTCGCGTGTTGATCCACTGGACTGGTTGGACCATCTTGCCTGCTGGTGGGCTAGACCCGTTGGACCAACTGGCCTGTTGGTCCAGTGGACTGGTTGGACCAATTGGCCTATTGGTCCACTAGAACAATTGGAACAGCTAGCTTGTTTCTCTAGTATACCGGTTGGACATAGTGGCATGTTGGTCCCTTAGACCAGTTGGACCAATTGGCCTGTTGGTCTAGTGGACCAGTTGGACCAACTCGCTAGTTGGTCCAGTGGACCGGTTGGACCAACTGACCTGTTGGTCCAGTGGACCGGTTGGACAAACTGGCTTGTTGGTCAAGTGGAACCTGCTGGACCAACTGGCTTGTTGGTCCAGTGGACCGGTTGGACCACCTGGCCTGTTGGTCCAATGGACCGGTTGGACCAACTAGCTTGTTGGTCCATTGGACCGGTTCGAACAATTGGCCCATTGGTTCAGTGGTTCGGTTGGACCAACTGGCCTGTTGGTCGAGTGGACCGGATGGACAACTTGGCCTTTTGGTCCACTGCACCGGTTGGATTGACTGGCTAGTTGGTACACTGCACCGGTTGGACCAATTGGCCTGTTGGCTTAGTGGTCGGGTTGGACCGACCAGCCGCTTCGTCCAATGGACCAGTTGGACCAACTCGGATATTGGTCAAGTGGACCGGTTGGACCAACTGGCCTGTTGGTCTAGTCGACCAGGTGGTCCAACTCGCAAGTTGGTCCACTGGACCAGTTGGACCAACTGGCCTGTTGGTTTTGTGGACCGGTTGGACCAACTATCCTGTTTGTCCAGTGGACCAGTTGGACCAACTGGCCTGTTGGTCCGGTGGACTGGTTGGACCAACTGGCCTGTTGGTCCACTGGACCGGTTTCATCAAGTGGCTTGTTGGTCTAGTGGGTCGGTTGGACCAATTGGCCTGTTGGTCCACTGGACCGGTTGGACCAACTAACTTGATGGTCCAGAGGACCGGATGGACCAACTAACCTGTTGGTGCAGTGGAGCGGTTGGACAACCTGGCCTATTGATCAAGGGGACCTGTTGGACCAACTGGCCTGTTGGTCCAGTGGACCGGTTATACCAACTGGACTCGTCCCGTGGGCCGGTTGGACCAACTGGCCTGTTGGTCTACTGGACCGGTTGGACCAACTGACCTGTTGGTCCAGTGGACCAGTTGAACCTAGGCTTGTTGGTCCAGTGGCCCAGTTGGAACAACTCGCATGTCGGTCCAATGGACCGGTTGGACCAACTGGCCTGTTTGTCCAATGGACCGGTTTCACCAAGTGGCCTGTTGGTCCAATGGACCGGATGGACCAACTGGCCTGTTGGTCCACTGGACCGGTTGGACCAACTAGCCTGTTGGTCCAGTGGACTCGTTTCACCAACTGGCCTATAGGTCCACTAGAACAGTTGGACCAACTAGCCTGTTGGTCCACTGGACCGGTTTCACCAAGTGGCCTGTTGGTAGGGTGGACCAGTTGGACCAACTCGCCTGTTGGTCCAGTGGACCGGTTGGACCAACTTGCTTGTTGGTCTAGTGGACTGATTGGACCAACTAGCCTGTTCGTCCAGAGCACAAGTTGGAACAATAGGCCTATTGGTCTAGTGGACCGTTTGGACCGACTCGCCTGTTGGTCGATTGGACCGGTTGGACAACTAGCCTGTCGGTTCACTGGATTGGTTTGACCAACTGGGCTTTTGGTCTAGTGGACCGCTTTGACCAGGTGGCCTGTTGGTTCAGTGGACCGGTTGGACCAACTGGCCTCCTGGTCCAGTAAATCCGATTGGACCTACTGGCCTGTTGGTCCAATGGACCAATCGAACCAACGTTCGTGTTCGTCCTGTGGACCGGTTGGACCAACTCGCCTGTTGGTCTACTGGACCAGTTGGACCAGCTCGCCTGTTGGTCCGGTGGTGTGGTGCTACCAACTGGCCCGTTGGTCCAATGGACCGGTTGGAACAACTGGCCTGATGGTCCAGTGGACAAGTTGGACCAACTTTCCCGTTGGTCCACTGGACCAGTTTGACCAACTGGCCTGTTGGTTTAGTGATCCAGTTGGACCAACTGGCCAGTTGGTCTTATGGACTGGTCGGACCAACTTGTTTGTTGGTCCAATGGACCGGTTGGACCAACTCACCTGTTGGTCCACTTGACCGGTTGGACGAACTCGCTTGTTGGTCTAGCGGACTGGTTGGACCAACTCGCCTGCTGGTCCACATCACCGGTTGGACCAACTAGCCTGTTGGTCCAGTGGACCGGTGGGACCAACTGGACAGTTGGTCCACTGGACCGGTTGGACCAGCTGGCCTGTTGGTCCAGAGAACCAGTTGGACCAACTCGCCTGTTGGTCTAGTGGACCGGATGAACCAACTTGCTTGTTGGTCTTGTCGACCGGTTGGACCAACTAGTCTGTTGGTCCACTAGATCGGTTGGACCAACTGGCGTGTATGTCTAGTGGACCAGTTGGACCAACTGGCCTGTTGGTCTAATGGACCGGTTGGACCGACTGTCCTGTTGGTCCACTAGACCGATAGGACCGATTTGCCTGTTGGTCCTCTGGACTGGATCGACCAACTGGCCCGTTTGTCCATTAGACCGGTTCGACCAACTCCCCTGATGGTCTAATGGACAAGTTGGACCGACTGGCCTGTTGGTCCACTAGATCGGTTGGACCGACTTGCCTGTTGGTCCACTGAGCAGTTGGACCGAATCGCCTATTGGTCCACTGGAGGGGATCGACTAGCTGACATGTTGGTCTAGTGGACCAGTTGGACTAGCTGGCCTGTTGGTCTAGTGGACAGGTTGGACCGACTTGCCTGTTGGTCTAATGGACCGGTTGGACCCATTCACTTGTTGGTCCAAAACACCGGTTGGACCAACTCGCCTGTTGGTCCAGTGGACCAGTTGGACCAACTCTCTTGGACCAACTGGCCTGTTGGTCCTGTGGACCGGTTGGACCAACTGGCCTGTTGATCCAATGGACCGGTTGGACCAACTGGCCTGTTGGTCTTGTGGACCGGTTGGACCAATTCGCCTGTTGGTCCACAGGACCGGATGGACCAACTCACCTCTTGGTCAAGTGGACCAGTTGGACCAACTGGCTTGTTGGTCCAGTGGACCGGTTGGACCAACTGGCCTGTTGGTCCAGTGTACCAGTTGGACACTCGCCTCTTGGTCCACTGGACCAGTTAGACCAACTGGCCCGTTTGTCCAGTGGACCCGTTGGACCAACTGGCCTGTTGGTCGAGTGGACCGGTTGGACCAACTGGCCAGTTGGTCCTGTAGATGGGTTGGACTAATTGGCCTGTTGGTCCACTTGACCAGTTAGACCAACTGTTGGTACAGTGGACCGGTTCGACAAACTCGCCGGTTGGTCGACTGGACCTGTTGGACCAACTGGCATGTTGGTCAAATGGACTTGTTGGACCAACTCGCCTATTGGTCGACAGGATCGGTTGGACCAACTCGCCTGTTGGTCCAGAAGACCGGTTGGACCAACAGGCATGTTTGTCTAGTGGACCAGTTGGACCAACTGGCCTGTTGGTCCAGTGGACCGGTTGGACAAACCGGCCTGTTGGTCCAGTAGACAGGTTGGACAAAGTTGCCTGATGATCCAGCAGACCAGTTGGACAAACGCTTGTTGGTCCACTGGACCCGTTTAACAAACTGGCCTGTTGGTCCAATGGACCTGTTGGACCAACTAGCCTGTTGGTCCATTGGACCAGTTGGACCGACTAGCCTGTTGTTCTCGAAGACCGGTTGGACCAACTCGCCTGTTGGTCCAGTGGACCGGTTGGACAAACTCACTTTTGGTCCAGTGGACCGGTTGGACCAACTGACCTGTTGTCCGGTGGACCAGATGGAATAACTAGCCTGTCGGCATAGTGGACCGGTTGGACCAACTCGCCAGTTGGTCCACTGAAACGGTTGGACCAACTGGCCTGTTGGTCCAGTGGACCGGTTAGACCAACTGGCCTGTTGGTCCACTAGATCGGTTGGACCAACTGGCCTGTTGGTCCGGTGGACCCGATGGAACAACAAGCCTATTGCAATTGTGGCCCTGTTGGACCAACTTGCCAGTTAGTCCACTCGACCGGTTGGACCAACTGGCCTGTTGGTCTAGTGGACCAGTTGGACCAACTTGCCCGTTTGTCCACTGGACCGGTTAGACCAACTGACCCGTTGGTTAAGTGGTCCAGTTGGACCAACTAACATGTTGGTCTAGTGGACTAGTTGGAACAACTAGCCTTTAGGTATAGTGGACCGGTTGGACCAACAAGCTAGTTGGTCCACTGGATTAGTTGGACCAACTAGCCTATTGGTCCGGTGGAACGGTTGGACCAACTGGCCTGTTGGTCCACTAAACTACCCGGTTGGACCAACTGGCCCGTTGGTCTAGTGGACCAGTTGGAACAACTAGCCTGTTAATATAGTGGGTAGGTTGGACCGACTCGCCAGTTGGTCCACAGGAACGGTTAGAGCAAATGGCTTGTTGGTCTAGTGGACCAATTGGAACAAACAACCAGGTAAAGTGGACCGGTTGGACCAACTGGCCAGTTGGTCCAGTGGACCGGTTGGACCAACTGGCTTGTTGGTCCAGTGGACCGGTTGGACCAACTGGCCCGTTGGTCCACCGGATCGGTTAGACCAGCTGACCTATTGGACAAGTGGACCGGTTGGATCAAGTCGCATGTTGGTTCAGTGGGCCGGTTGGACCATCTTGCCTGCTGGTTCACTAGACCGGTTGGACGAACTGACTTGTTGGTCCTGTGGACCGGTTGGACCAACTGGCCTGTTGGTCCACTAGACCGGTTGGACCAACAAGCATATTAGTCTAGTGGACTAGTTGGAACAACTAGCCTGTTGGTATAGTGGACCGCTTGGACCATCTCGCCAGTAGGTTCACTGGACTGATTGGACCAACTAGCCTGTTGGTCCAGTGGATCGGTTGGACCGACTAGCCCGTTGGTCCACTGGACCGTGTAGACCAACTGGCCTATTGGTCTAGTGGACCAGTTGGAACAAGTAGCCTGTTGGTATAGTGGGCCGATTGGACCAACTGGCCAGTTGGTCCAGTGGACCGGTTGGACCAACTGGCTTGTTGGTCCAGTGGACCAGTTGGACCAACTGGCTTGTTGGTCCACTGGACCGGTTGGACCAACTGACCTGTTGGTCCAGTGGACCGGTTGGACCAACTTGCCCGTTTGTCCACTGGACCGTTTAGACCAGCTGCCCTTTGGTCCAGTGGACCGGTTGGACCAACTCGCCTGTTGGTCCAGTGGACTGGTTGGACCAACTGGCCTGTTGGTTCAGTGGACCGGTTGGACCAACTGGCTTGTTGGTCTATTAGAACGGTTGGACCAACTGGCCTGTTGGTCCACTGGACCGGTTGGACCAACTAGCATGTTAGTCTAGTGGACCAGTTGGAACAACTAGCCTGTTGGTATTGTGGACCGGTTGGACCAACTCGCCAGTTGGTCCACTCGACTCAGTTGGACCAACTGGCCTGTTGGTCTAGTGGACCGGTAGGACCAAATGGCCTTTTGGTCCATTGGACTGGTTGGACCAACTCGCTTGTTGGTCCAGTGGACGGTTGGACCAACTCGCCCGTTTGTCCACTGGACCCGTAAGACTAGCTGACCTGTTGGTCCAGTGGACCGGTTGGACCAACTCGCCTGTTGGTCTAGTGGACCGGTTGGACTGTCAACGAGAGTAGTGTTTGGCCCCGTCCTTGCTTGGGCAGAGCCAACCGCGGGACCGCGGGACCGCGGGAGAACCGCGGGGCCACGGGAGGACCGGGGGACCATAGGAGAACCGCGGGGCCGTGGAAAGACCGCGGGGCCGCGGCAAGACCGCGGGAGGGCCGCGGAATCGCGGGACCGTGGGAGTAGTGCGGGGCCGCGGAAAGACCACGGGGCCGCGGGAGGACCGCGGGAGGGCCACGGGACCGCGGGACCGCGGGACCGCGGGAGAACCGCGGGGACCCGAGAAGGCCACGGGAGGTCGCGGGAGACCACGGGGCCGCAGGAGGCTGTGGGGAAACCACGGGACCACAGGAACCGCGGTGGCCGCGGGTGGACGACCGGGGGCCATGGGGGCCGCGGGATACCCGGTCGACGAGGATACCCGGACGACGTGTGCGAAGGTCGCTGGGGGGTGGTTTCTGCGAGGAAGATCTCGGCCCGTGGTCGACGTGGCTGTTGGGTTGGACCAACTGGCCTGTTGGTCCACTGGACCGGTTGGACCAACTGGCCTGTTGGTCCAGTGGACTAGTTGGAACAACTAGCTTGTTGGTGTAGTGGACCGATTGGACCAACCGGGACAGCGCGGCTAGTCTGGTGGCAGTCATCGCGGTGGTGGGAAGCCGGCGAAGGACGCCGACAAGAAGAATTCGGCTAAGGAGAGCGGTCGTGGAGGAGAGGTTCGTCGTCGGGAATGCTGGCTGTGCGGCGACCCCGATCACCTCTCCTTCGAGTGCCCCGACCGCAGCGATTCTGACGACGACAACGCGAAGGGAGGCCGCGGGAGTTCTGGCAGCCGTCGTCCTTGTCGAGGAGAGAACAAGCCGCGCAAGGAGAAGCAGTCAACCACGTCGACCTCTGCAAAGGACGCCAACTTCTTTGCTGGCGGCAAGGGGCGAGACGACAAGGAGGCGTCGTGCTCGCTGGTCGGCGTTGTGGAGCCGACCGTTTCCCTGGCGCCGGAGGCTGGCGAGGATTTCCAGGCGGTCGCGGCAGCTGTGCAAGCGAACCCCGTGGTGGTCCTGCTCGACAGCGGCTGCTCGCACCACCTGATGGGGACGAAGGAGGCCTTCGTCGACTTTGGGCCGAGAGGCGATGTGAAGCACATGCGCAGCTTCAATGGGGCGCTGCAGGACGTTCGCAGCCGTGGCATGGTTGCTCTGTAAAAGGAGGTCGGGAAGCGGGTGCTCATCCCCGACGTGCTGTACGTCCCGGGCGTGCACGCGAACTTACTGTCGACCGGAAAGTTGAAGGAGAACGGCGTGAAGCTGAAGGAGGATGGCGACGGGATGCTGCTCGTCTCGGCCGCAGGGGACGTGCTTGGTCGAGCAATGTACTCTAGCCGGGTCCTCTGCATCGACTTGCGTCCCTGCTCAGCGACGAACGCCGATAAAGTGGTGGCTCTGCGGGCAATCGTTCCTGCAACGAAGGCGACGCCGGACAGGCTGCACGCGAGGCTCGCGCACGTCGGCATGGACACCATCCGGAGCTCGGCGAAGCACAAGGTAGCCACCGGGCTGGACCTCCAGTCAGCGTCCGGCGTTGCCTCCCCCTGCGTCTCGTGCGTTGGCGGGAAGCTGGCGCGCCACACCTTCCCCGACAAGGGCTCGGATGCCGAGGACGCTCTGGTCGTCGTGCACATCGACATGTGCGGGCCATTTTACGTGGCTGCCAAGGACGGCAGCTTGTACTTCTTGCTGCTAAAGGATCGGAAGACCCGCTACGTGCGGGTGTGACAGGTCGCCAAGAAGTCGGACGTACTGCTCGAATCCCAGAAGTGGCTGGTGTTGGTGGAGCAGCAGGCGAAGAAATCGGTGTTGCAGCCGCGGTCTGACCGAGGAGGGGAGTTCCTCGGGAAGGAGTTCATTGCCTTCGTGGATGGAAAGGGTATTATCCACGACATGACCTGCCCCTACACCCCGCAACAGAATAGCATGGCAGAGCGGGAGATGCGGACGGTGGTGGAGTCGGTACGGACGATGCTGCTGCACATGGGCGTGCAGCACCACTGGTGGCATCTCGCTCTGCGGCAGGCCGTTTGGTTCTGCAACTGCCTTGAGCGGTCAGCGCTGCCACCGGGGACGACACCGTACCAGCTCCTCACCGGGCAGAAGCCCGACTTGTCGCTGGCGCGCGTGTGGGGCTGCATGGTGCAGTTCATGGTCCCTGAGCAGCAGCGTGGTGGGAAGCTGAAGCCAAAGGCCAGATACGGCCTCCACCTCGGCGTGTCGGAGGAGAGCAAAGGCTGGGAGCTCCTCGACATTGCCGACAACCGGGTGGTGACCACGTCGGACGTGGTGTCATAACGAAACTCTTTCGCTGGAGGTGTGGAAGTCGGAACACGGGCCCGCGTCGGGGCGGATGCGGACCAACCCGCCGACAGACACCTCGACGGCAACGCTTCCTCTGCTCGCCGAGTTCGACAAAGAGCTGATGAGGATGCCACGCTCGCCCCTGAATCGACTTCCCTTGCCCCTTCTTTCTGTCCCCTTCTTGTCGACCTGCGAAGGCTGACTCCGGTGTCGGCCTCCGGCGATGAGGGGAGCAGTGGGGCGTCGCCTGTGGCACCGGCCAAGTACATCGCCGGTGGCCGACGTGACACCACGTGGGAGAAGACGAAGCAGGCCGCAGGACCGTGGGAACGCGGGACCGCGGTGACAGGGGAGAAGCAGACAGGGGAGCAGTCAGACGCGAAGCCGACCACGGAGCAGTCGGCAAGGTAGAAGTCACCCGAGACGCCGACCGTGGTGCAGCCGGACGCTGAGGGCAGTGACGTGCGACCGCGGGACCGCGGGGGCCGCGGGAGCCGCGGGACCGCGGGATGACGACGAGGAGCATTCGGACGCCGAGGAGCCCACCGACAGTGATATGATGGGGTCCCTCCTGGACCTAGGCGGACAGGCCGAATTCGAAGGCCTCCTAACTTCTTCGTCCCCGCTGCCTTCACTAAGGTGTACGACAATGACGACGACGACCTGGCGTACGACGACGCCGAGGACGATGAGGAGTTTCCGGAGCTCGACCCCGACATGCACGCCGACCCCGAGCACCGTTGGGACATTGCGACGATGACGGTGAAGGAGGCGCTGGCGAGCTGGAAGGGTCCGGCGGTGAAGGCCGCCATGGAGGAGGAGATCCGCAACGTTATCAGCAACGGCACTTGGGAGCTGGTCGAACGCCCACCGGGGGTGAACATCATGAAGAACCGGTGGGTGCTGACGACAAAGTACCGCATCGATGACACCGTCGAGGCTGGTCGTGAAAGGCTTCACGCAGGTGTATGGCGCCGACTACGACGAGACGTACGCGCCGGTGAGCAGCTACGTCACGCTGAGGATTTTCCTCAGCACCGTTGCCGTCCTCGACTTCAACTCGATGCAGCTGGACATGAAGAACGCCTTTTTGCAGAGCAAGCTTGACCGGGTGCTGTACATGTACCAGCTGGACTACTTCAACGACGGGACCGGCCCGATTGGAACAACTAGCCTGTTGGTCTAGTGGACCGGTCGGACCAACTGGTCTGTTGGTCTAGTGGACCAATTGGACCAACTGGCCTGTTGGTCCACTAGACTGGTTGGACCAACTAGCCTGTTGGTCTAGTGGACCAGTTGGACCAACTGGCCTGTTGGTCCGGTGGATCGGTTGGACCAACACGCCCGTTTGTCCACTAGACTGGTTCGACCAGCTGACCTGTTGGTCCAGTGGACCGGTTGGACCAACTTGCCTGTTGGTCCAGTGGACCGGTTGGACCAACTGGCCTGCTGGTCCAATGGACCGGTTGGACCAAATGGCCTGTTGGTCTAGCGGAGTGGTTGGACCAACTGGCCTGTTGGTCCACTGGACCGGTTGGACCAACTAGCATGTTGGTCTAGTGGACTAGTTGGAACATCCAGCCTGTTGGTATAGTGGACCGGTTGGACAAACTAGGCTGTTGGTCCAGTGGACCGGTTGGACCAATTGGCATGTGGCTCCAGTGGACCGGCTGGGCCAACTCGCCTGTTGGTCTAGTGGACCTGTTGGACAAATTCGCCTATTGGTTCACTAAACCTAATCGACGAGCTGGCTTGTTGGTCCATTGGACTGGTTGGACCGACTAGCCTGTTGGTCGAGTGGACCGGTTGGACAAATTCGCATGTTGGTCCAGTAGACCGGTTGGACCAACTCGCTCGTTGGTCCAATGGGCTGGTTGGACCAACTGGCCCATTGGTCCATTGGACCGGTTGGACCAGCAGACCTGTTGGTCCAGTGGACCGGTTGGACCAACTCGCCTGTTGGTCCAGTGGACCAGTTGGACTAACTGGCCTGCTGGTCCACTGGACCAGTTTGACCAACTGGCCTGTTGGTCCAGTGGACTGGTTGGACTTGCTTGCCTGTTGGTCCTAGGGACCGGTTGACCAACTGTCCAATTAGGTAAGTGGATCGGTTGGACCATCACACTTGGTCTAGTGGACTGGTTGGACCAACTTGCCTGTTGGTCCAGTGGACCGGTTGGACCAACTGGCATGTTGGTCCACTGGACCGATTAGAACAACTAGCCGTGTTGGTATAGTGGACCAGTCGGACCAACTGGCCTGTTGGTCTAGTGGACCAGTTAGACGAACGCTTGTTGGTTCAGTGGACCAATTCGACAAACTTGCCGGTTGGTCCACTTGACCTGTTGGTCCAATGGACTGGTTGGACGAACTTGCCTATTACTCTAGTGGACCGGTTGGACCAACAGGCCTGTTGGTCCAATGGACCAGTTGGACCAAATGCCTTGTTGGTCCAACGGACCTGTTGGTCCAGTAGACAGGTTTGACCAACTGGCCTGTTGGTCCAGTGGACCTGTTGGACAAACTCGCCTCTTGGTTCGACCAACTGGCCTATTGGTCCAGTGGACCGGTTGGACCGTTTGGCCTGTTGGTCTAGTAGACCCGTTGGACCAACACGCCTGTTGGCCCATTGAACCGGTTGGACGAACTTGCATGTTGGACCAGAGGACCGGTTGGACCTGCTTGCCTGTTGGTCCTGGAGATCGGTTGGACCAACTGGCCCGCTGGGTTAGTGGATCGGTTATACCAACTCGCCTGTTGGTCTAGTGGACTAGTTGACCAACTCACATGTTGGTCTAGTGGACTAGTTGGACCAACAGGCCTGTTGGTCCAGTAGTTGGTCCAACTAGCATATTGGTCCATTGGACCTGTTGGAACAACTTGCCTGTTGGTATAGTGGACCGGTTGGACCAACTCACATGTTGGTCCAGTGGACCGGTTGGACCAACAGGCCTGTTGGTCCAGTCGACCAGTTGGACCAACTAGACTGTTGGTAAAGTGGACGGGTTGGACCAACTGGCCTGTTGGTCCACTGGACTGGTTGGACCAACTGGCCTGTTGGTCCAGTGGACAGGTTGGACGAACTCGCCTATTAGGTTAATGGTCCGGTTGGACCAAATTGCCTATTGGTCCTATGGATCTGTCAGACCAACTGGCCTGTTGGTCCATTGGTTCAATTGGTCCAACTGGCCCGTTTGTCCACAGGACTGGTTGGACAAACTCGCCTATTGGTCCACTGGACCGGTTAGACCAACTCGCATGTTGGTCCACTGGACCGGTTGGAACAACTAGCCTGTTGGTATAGTGGACCGGTTGGACCAACTCGCAAGTTGCTGCACCGGACTGGTTGGACCAACTGGCCTGTTGGTCAAGTGGACCGGTTGGACCAACTAGCCTGTTGGTCTAGTGGACCGGTTGGACCAACTGGCATGTTGGTCCAGCTGACGGGTTGGACCAACTGGCCTGTTGGTCTAGTGGACAGGTTGGACCAACTAGCCTGTTGGTCCACTGAACCGGTTGGTCCAACCAACCTGTTGTTCTAGTGGTCAAGGTGGACAAATTGGCCTGTTCGTCCACTGTACCTGTTAGACCAACGCCTGTTGGTACAGTGGACCAGTTCGACAAACTCGCCAGATGGTCCACTAGACCTGTTGGACCAATTGGCCTGTTGGTCGAGTGGACCAGTTGAACCAACTCGCCTATTAGGCCTGTGGACCGGTTGGACCAACTCGCCTGTTGGTCTAGTGGAGTGGTTGGACCACTTCACATGTTGGTCGAGTGGACAGGTTTGACCAACAGGCCTGTTTTTCTAGTGGACCGGTTGGACCAACTGGCCTGTTGGTCGAGTGGACCGGTTGGACCAACTGGCTTGTTGGTCCAGTGGACCGGTTGGACGTACTGGCCTGTTGCCCAAGTGGACTAATTGGACCAACTCTTTATTTGTCCACTGGACCGGTTAAACAACCTCGCCTGTTGGTCCACTGGACCGGTTGGACCAACTGGCCTGTTGATCCAATGGACCGGTTGGACCAACTCGCTTGTTGGTCCAGTGGACAGGTTGGAACAAACTTGCCTGTTGGTCGAGTGGACCGGTTGGACCAACTGGCCTGTTGGTCCAGTGGACCGGTTGGACCAACTGGCTTGTTGGTCCAGTGGACCGGTTGGACCAACTGGCCTATTGGTCCATTGCACCGGTTGGGCCGGCTGACCTGTTGTTCTAGTGGACCGATTAGACTAACTGGCCTGTTGGTCCACTGGACCGGTTGGACCAACTGGCCTGTTGGTCTTGTGGACCAGTTGGACCAACTTGCCTGATGGTCTAGTGGACATGATGGACCAACTGGCCTGTTGGTCCACTGAACCGGTTGGACCAACTAACCTGTTGTTCCTGTGGTCAAGGTGGACCAACTGGCCTGTTCGTCCACTGTACCTGTTAGACCAACGCCTGTTGGTACAGTGGACCGGTTCGACAAACTCGCAAGATTGTCCACTGGACCTGTTGGACCAACTGGCCTGTTGGTCGAGTGGACCGGTTAGACCAACTCGCTTGTTGGTCCATTGGACCGGTTGGAACAACTAGCCTGTTGGTATAATGGACCGGTTGGACCAACTCGCCAGTTGCTCCACTGGACTAGTTGGACCAACTGACCTGTTGGTCGTGTGGACAGGTTGGACCAACTGGCCTGTTGGTCCACTAGACCGGTTGGACCAACTGGCCTGTTGGTCCAGCTGACGGGTTGGACCAACTGGCCTGTTGGTCTAGTGGACCGGTTGGACCAACTGGCCTATTGGTCCACTGAACCGGTTCGTCCAACTAACCTGTTGTTCCAGTGGTAAAGGTGGACAACCTGGCCTGTTCGTCCACTGTACCTGTTAGACCAACGCTTGTTGGTACAGTGGACCGGTTCGACAAACTCGCTAGTTGGTCATTTGGACCTGTTGGACCAATCGGCCTGTTGGTACAGTGGACCAGTTGAACCAACTTGCCTATTGGGCCAGTGGACCGGTTGGACCAAATCGCCTATTGGTCTTGTGGAGTGGTTGGACCACCTCACATGTTGGTCCAGTGGACAGGTTTGACCAACAGGCCTGTTGGTCTAGTGGACCGGTTGGACCAACTTCCCTATTGGTCCAGTGGACCGGTTGGACCAATTGGCTTGTTGGTCCAGTGGACCAGTTGAACGTACTGGCCTGTTGCTCAAGTGGACTGGTTGGACCAACTCGCGTATTGGTCCACTGGACCGGTTAAACAACCTCGCCTGTTGGTCCACTGTACCGGTTAGACCAACTGGCTTGTTGATCCAGTGGACCGGTTGGACCAACTTGCCTGTTGGTCCAGTGGACCTGTTGGACCAACTGGCCTGTTGGTCCACTGGACCGGTTGGACCAACAGTGTGAGGATCTAGTTTAGGAAAGATTGAACTAATTAATAATGCACCTTGGCACAAGGCGAGGCTATATATAGGCTCGACACAAAGGCAGTAACCCGGGTGTTACTAGAAGGTTCCGCGGGTCGCGAAGCGTCCCGAACGGGTCCTTCCCGAATTCGGTAGAAAGCAATTCGGTGGCAACTGAAAAGCCTAGAATTCGGTGCACTCAACCTAGTTCGGTGCCTATAACTATTATAAATATAGTAAAGCCACCCACCTAGGAAATCTAGCAAAAGCAAGCAAAATAAAGCAAAGCACAGCTAGATAATGCATAATAACGCATACTCAAGCTAGTAAATCATAGCAAAGCCGTCGTACTCTCACACGTCCCCCCCTCAAAGCTGGGTGGCGTGAGATACACCCTGCTTGACAAGATAATCCTTGAGAGCACGGCGTGCGTTGCCCATATCAGCTTCTGCAACCCAACTGTCCTCCGACGGGTCATATCCCTTCCAGCGTATCAGGAACTCGAGCGTGTTGCCGCGTCTGCATCGATGAGCGAGAAGCCGTTCCACCTCGTACTCTGGTTCATCCTGTACGAGAACAGGTGGCGGTGGTGGTAGCTGTCGTCCCGTAAACTGCTGGTTGGGGTCCTTGTAGGGCTTCAGCAGCTGAACATGGAAAGCATTGTGAAGCTTCCACGTAGAAGGTAAGCGCAAGCGGAATGTAACTGGTGTCACCATCGCCTCAACGCAAAATGGACCACAGAAGCGAGGCCGGAGTTTGGATGGTAGGTGAGACAGGTTCAAGTTGCGCGTGTCGAGAAGCACCTGATCTCCGACTGCTACTGAGTGATCTCGTCGCTGGCGATCGACATACTGCTTCTGGGAGTTCTGCATCGTGGTGAGACGTCGCTAAGTCTTCTCCCATAGCTGCTGCATGGTGGTGACGAAGTCGTGTGCGGCTTGGACATGTGCCGGTGTGGTTGGCTGCTGTAGTGTAAGTGGTCCTCGTCCAACGCACAGGATTTCCCAATGGCCGCATGCGACGCGTTGTTGTAAGCAAACTCAAGCGTCGGTAACTGTTGATCCCAATGGCTGATGTCGTCCTTGCAAGCCGTTCGCAGTAACTGTTCAACCACCTGATTGAGTTGCTCTGTCTGTCCGTCAGTCTGGGGGTGGTACGCTGAAGACATCGCAAGCTTAGTCCCCAACAATCCCATGAGTTCCCTCCAGAACTTACTAGTGAATTTTGGGTCTCTGTCTGAGATGAGTGTAGCGGGGATGCCATGGATGGTGATGATGTGGTCGAAGAAGAGGCGAGCAGTTGCTTCAGCAGTAGCCGTGGCGTTGGTCGGGATGAAGTGTCCCATTTTAGAGAACTTGTCGATCACCACGAGAATACCGTCATGCCCTCGTGAGGTCGAAGGAAGCCCAGTGATGAAGTCTAGGCTAACAACTTGCCATGGCTGCTCCGGTACGGGTAGAGGCTGAAGTAACCCTACTTTTTTCTGCTTGCTACTCTTCATCCGCTGGCACGTGTCGCATGAAGTGACGAACTGCTGCACGTCTGCTGCCATCCGGGGCCAGTAGTAATACTTCGCTATTCCCGCTAACGTCTTGTTGCTCCCGAAATGTCCCGCGTATGCCACATCGTGGAACTCCTCCAGTAAGATCTGTCGGAGCGGGGCATAGTTTGGTACCCAAATCTTTCCCGATCCCTTTCTTACAGCTAAGTCATTCTCCCACTGTAACAGCTTTTGTTTCTCTGGTGTAGCGATCTCTGCGTCCGCGGAGTTTCCATGTTGGAATAGACCCTTGAGTAGAGGGTTCATCCCGTCGAGCTGGATGCCTGCTACATGTCCGGGGCGGCTCAACGCGTCTGCTTTGTTGTGTAGCCCGGGCTTGTAGATGATGTCGTACTGGAAGTGGGTCTCGAAGAAGTCCACCCACCACACCTGTCGTCGTGAGAGCGTCGGCTGCGACTTCAAGTATTTGAGGCTGCAGTGGTCAGTGTATACTCTGATCTTGGCTCCCTCTAAGTAACACCTCCACGCCTTGAAGGCTGTGACTATCGCTAAGGCTTCCTTGTCATGGATGGGGTAGT
This sequence comes from Closterium sp. Yama58-4, assembly GCA_947470075.1. Taxonomy (NCBI): domain Eukaryota; kingdom Viridiplantae; phylum Streptophyta; class Zygnematophyceae; order Desmidiales; family Closteriaceae; genus Closterium; species Closterium sp. Yama58-4. The sequence continues at coordinate 151,474 of CANIUD010000056.1, read as the reverse complement.
TCAATTCTGCTCCGTGTAGCTTCTTACTGAGGTAGGCGATGGGCTGCAAACCGCGTCCGTGATCCTGCATCAGTACTGCTCCGACTGCTTGGTCACTAGTGTCTGCTTCCACCACGTAGTCTCTATCTGGATCCGGTAGGATGAGTACTGGCGCTGTAGTCAGTGCTGTCTGTAGCTGCTCCATGGCTTGCTGTTGAGGAGTATCCCATTCATAAGGCGTATCCTTTTTTAGTAGGTCGGTCAGTGGCGCTGCTATCTTAGCGTACTGCGGCACGAACCAGTTGTAGTAGTTAACGAAGCTTAGGAACTGCTGCAACTCCTTCACGTTCTCTGGAACTTTCCACTTCTTGACGGCTTCGATCTTCCGCGGGTCCACGTGTACGCCCTCCGCACTCACCATGTGCCCGAAAAACTGCACCTTCTTCAGGGCGAAGTCGCTCTTCAACAGTGTAAGCAGAAAGGACGAGCTCGCAAAGGAACCCAAGATGGAAGCTTTGCAGTTCGGTTGAGTTGATTGCGCAGATTCAGTTCTATCCAACTCAAAATTGTACTGTTATGTTTGGTTGACTATAGTGTAGCAGGGCAGGCACTATAGGGGTACAATTTAGGTGAAGGTTGAATGTTGTTTGTCTGTATCTGCATGCTACAAGGCCAGGGGAAACCAGCAGAACCAGCATTTGGCTGGTTGGGCAAAGACAAAACAGGTTTTGTTTTTAGAACATGAACCTGGTTGTTGTTTTCCCAGGTTGGAAAAACAGAACCAGAGGTTGTTTTCCAACCTACCACCTGCTGTTTTGTCCAGCCAGGTTGGTTTTGTTGCTTGGAATTATTTGGAATCATCCCTGGTTGTTCCCAGGTTGATTCCCAAGGTCCTTGCTAGCTAGAACTATTTATTCCTTCTCTGTTTGTACCTGAATATAGTCAATTGATTCATGCGAATTCCTTCCTCGCTGGAATTTCGTTTCTACGCGGTTCGACGGCGTAATGCTACCCGAGTCAACGCTAGTACACTAGCACTCCAACGCTAGGCAAACGCTGTCCGAGCTATAACTTCGTAATGGCAGAACTTTTCGCGAGGCAACTTGGCTTATTTTAAAGCTCTTGGAGAGAGCTTCGATATAGCAAATTCTCAGCTTAATCCGATCGACGGTCTGCACGGCACGCTGCGCGACGTTCAAGGTACTCTTGTTATTTTGGCTAAGTCTTTCTTGACTCCTCTCTCTACAAACTCGGACCCGAGGATAGGGGCTGGTCTTGTGCCAGGCACCCAGGGACCCTTGGAGGTGACCCCAAGGAGAGGTTTTAAGTTTGATTAAGTCATAATAGCTTGAGTTTATTAGGCCCTTAAACCAACAAGCTGGTATCAGAGCTGCGTTATAGTGATCCTCGTTATAGGTAGCTATGGCGGGCAACACCTCGGCGGTAGCTGGTGAATCTTCAGCCCAAGATCGTAGCGGCAGCCAAGATTCTGGTGTTTCTGCGCCAAGGGGAGCGCGAACAAGCCAGGGCTCGCTGATCAAGGAGGTGCTGAAAAACTTCACCGTCGAGAAGTTCAATGGTGAGGGCTATGATGATTGGGCCTGGAAAATGCAACTTTATTTCCGTCAGATCGGTTTGCTGAAACTAATGATTGGGAAGGAGCCTAGACCGAGTGACCCCGCCCTTCAGGAAGATTGGGACGAGCGCGCCTCGGCTGGCTACTACTTGATGTCGCAGAGTTTGGAGCTGAACCAGCGTCACCACGTCATGCACCTGCTGCCAGAGGTTGATTGTGGTCCGAAGGCGTGGACCGTGTTGAAGGAGCTGCACGCGCCTACCTCCGTCGCTGCGACGCTCATGATGGAGAGGGAGCTGTCCGCGTTGCGCCTGAGCGAGGGAGAGCCGGTGCAACCCATCCTGGACAAGATGCGCGACCTCTACGCGAAGCTGGCGATCGCGGGAATCACCTACCCGGAGCAGACCAAGTGCTTGAAGATGCTGTCGCTGCTGCCGGAATCGTGGCTTCAATTCACGAGCGGATTGAGCCTGCCGCAGAACCAGAGCTTGTGGACGCTCGAGTGGGTGCGGACAAAGATTCTGGAGGAGGACTTCCGTCGCTGCCAACTGAGGGGTGGAGACGACGGCAGCAGCGGGTACGGGATGCAAGGGAGCCGACGTGGCAGAGGACGTGGCTTCGGTGGTGCTGGGCGCGGTGCAAAGAAGGACGACGACTCCAACGACCAACAAGGAGGTACCGGTTGGGGTCGCGGTGCGAAATCTGGACGTGGGGGCAAGTCGGGTGCTGGTGGCAAAATGAAAGGGAGTTGCTGGTACTGTGAGAAGGAAGGGCATCCCTGGTTTTTGTGCTATAAGAAACCCGATGGATGGACCCCCCAGAATCGTCACCAGGATGGCGGCGCGCGGAGGAACCAGAAAAACAGCGCGAACATGGTCGCTGATTCGTCCGACAACAACCCGAAGGGCAACGGCGGTGCAGAGAAGAAGAAGGAGCGCACCGCGGGCCAATTCTTCCATGTGGGAGACAAGGGGGAGCAAGGAGACGCCTCTGCCAAAGTTGGAGCAGAGCTGCACCCCCTGGACTATTGGGTGTTGGACACAGGCGCTGCTTGGACGATGACGCCGCGCAAGGACCTGCTGGACGAAGTACGCGCTGCACCGATCAATGAAGTGTGCTCCGCCTCTGGACACATGTTGAAGGTGGCTGGTGCGGGACGAGCTGCGTTTAAAGGAGCGGATGGCAAGCCGGTGGTGCTGCACGACGTTCTCCTCGTCCCCGACCTGAAGGCCAACCTTATCTCCCTCCGTAAGCTTGGCAAGGCTGGGGTGAACACCAACACGGATGGGGCTCGCACTTATAAGGGGAAGCTGGGCAATCGGGTGCTTTGGGATCTGCACGAGAGCAAGGACGTGTACAGATCTATGTGGCAGCTGCCGGCGATGGTGTGGCACGGTGGGGGGCAGGCTGGAGAGGGGTCTGCATCCCAGGGGGAGTGCAACGCCGTTGGAGGGGTTGGTGTGAAAGTGTCGGCCAGATCTGGGGAGACGGATTGGGCAACGGCACACCGACATTTGGGGCATGTAGCAATGCCTTTGCTGAAGCAGCTGGAGAAGGATGGAGCCGTTAAGGGCTTGAAGCTGAACGGACAACCACCCGATGATAACTGTGAAATTTGCCTCCTTTCAAAGTTCACCCGTTTCCCCTTCCATAGTGTGGCTGGCAGGAGCAAGAAGCCGTTGGAGCTGGTCCACATGGACTTGGTGGGGCCGCTGCCGGTGCAAGGGCACAAGGGGGAGCGGTATTTCCTAACCATAGTGGATGACTGGAGCAGGCTAATGTGGGCGTATCTGCTGAAGCAGAAAGATCACGCCGCCTCCACGATTCGGGACGATTGGCTGCCGTTCGTGGAGAAGCAAGCGGAGTGTGTGGTGAAGCGGATTAGGACAGACCGGGGTGGTGAGTTCCTTGGAGCTGAGATGACGGCTTGGCTCAAGAAGCAGGGCATCCAGAGGGAGCTGACCACGGCTTACACCCCACAGTCGAACGGCGTAGCAGAACGGGCGAACCGGACAATTCTGGAGACAGCTAGGGCGCTGCTCATAGAATCTGGGCTGGGCAACTCGATGTGGCCCCATGCTGTCCGGCACGCCACCGTCGCTAGGAACAGGGTGCTCACCAAGGTTGGGGATGATTCGTGGGTGCCGTTGGAGAGGTGGCTTGGGAGGAAGCCGCCGGTGGACATGCTGAGGGTGTTTGGTTGCATGGCAGTCGCCCACGTCCCCAAGACCTACCGCAGTAAGTTGGGGGCAAGTGCAATCTGGTGTGTGCATTTGGGGCTGGCTGCCGAGAGCAAGGGATGGTTGCTGTGGGAACCACGCAAGGGTGTGTTGTTTGACAGCAGGGATGTGAAGTTTGTTGAGGGCCTGATGTATGGGGGCTGGAAGCAACAGCCAGAGGCCAAGATATCACAGGAGATGGAGCAGATCACCATGCAGCTGGACCTGACTCCTAGTGTGCGGGAGGAGGGAGAGGAGGCAGCTGCAGAGGGTGGTGATGGAGAGAAGGTGCAGGAGGCACCTGCTGGTGGAGGAGGTGATGTGGAGACTAGTGGTAGCAATAGTGGAGCTGCTGGTGTGAGAATAAGAGAGGAATGTGTGCACTAGGAAGGTTGGGAGTACAAGTACAAAACTCTAACAAACTGTACCCCCTATAACCAAACCCACTGTAGCCTACACAACTACAGCATATGATGTTTAACACACCCCCATAGGCAAAGTGGGGGAGAACAAGTGGTCACAAGACCAGTCAAGCAAAGCAAGGTAAGCTCAGGGTGGATCACAAAGTCACCACACATTCCGAGCATCGTTTCAAGGCCATAAGGCCAGTTCACATGCAAGATTATATATGAAGGTAAACAAACAAGAGCAGGTATAGATATATATATCACAGTACAAGCGAGGTCAAGAAGTGAGCAAGTGAGGCAAAGTAGGCACAAGACCTAGCAACGTACAAAAGCGCTGATGATCACAAGGCTGAAGTGCCTTGGTGAAGATATCAGCAGTGTTGGCCTGAGAGGCCACGTAAGCAAGGCGCAGCTGACCACGCTGCTGCAGCTCACGAGCAAGGAAGTAACGAAGAGCAATGTGCTTCGTTCTGTGCTCCAGTCTGTGCTCCCGACACAAGGCCAGCATGGCCTTGTTGTCTACGTACAGGACTGGAGGAGAACGAGGCGGCTCTCCAAGGTCAGTCAGCAGGTAGGTCAGCCAGCGTAACTCCTGAGCAGCCATGGCTCCCGCGTAGATCTCAGCCTCACAATTGGAGCTGAGAACAGAAGACGAGCGGGTGGACCGCCACGAAACAGAGCCGGAACCAAGGCTGAAGGTGTAACCCTGTGACGACCGCTGCGTAGCCAGGTCGTCGACCCAAGACGCGTCTGCGTGACCAGTGAGGACCACTGGACTCCGCCCTCCAAGCACGAGCCCCGTGCCCGACGTACTGCACAAGTAGCGCAAAACCCTCTTCGCTGCAGCCATGTGCTCTGGTCGGTGTCTCCCAGGAGCAACATAGCGTGCCAGGATGCTAAGAGGGTAGGCCAGGTCAGGTCGAGTGCAGGTCATCAGGTACATGAGGCAGCCAACAAGCTCTGGGTACGGGCCACTCGGCTCTACAGACTCGTCCGAAGGCAGAGCTGAGAGCGAGTGGCGAGTAGACAGAGGAGTGGCCTGAGGCGAGGAGTACGTGAAGTCGAAGCGCTGAAGGACCTGCTGCACCATGTGTGACTGAGTCAGGGTAATGGTGCGGCGTGCTCTGTCCCGAGTGATCTGCAAGCCAAGATAGCTGCGCAGTTCACCCAGGTCTGTGCACGTGTGTCGCTTCTGCAGCTCGGACTTCACGTGGGCGAGTCCAGCAGTGTCAGCTGTAGCAAAGACCAAGTCGTCGAGGTACACGAGGATGTAGAACGGCGGCAAAGAGGTGTCGGTGCGTAGAAACAGTGACGGGTCTGCAGTAGAAGGAGCAAACCCAAGAGCCGCAAGCGTAGTCCTCAGTGTGTCGTGCCACTCACGCGGCGCCTGGCGGAGACCGTAGACTGGCTGCCGGAGGCTCCACTGGGTGCCAGGAGGAAACGTCCCAGTGAAGCCAGGTGGGCGGCGCAGCCAGATCTCCTCGTGCAGGCTGCCCTGTAGGAAGGCTGTGCTGAAGTCCAGAGAGTGAAGCTCGTAGTCACGGTGAGCGGCTATGTGTAGCAGCACCCGAAGAGTAGTCATCTTCGGGGTGGGAGAGAAGGTCTGAAAGTAGTCAACTCCCTGCCGCTGACTGAAGCCTCGAGCCACGTAACGCGCCTTGAAGACAGGCGGAGAACCTGGCGGCCGCTTTACCCTGAAAATCCACATGCCACTGACGATGTTCGCCCCAGGTGGGGGAACCTCATCAACGTAAGTGCCTGTGGACTTCCAGGAAGCCATCTCGGCGTCCATGGCTGCCTGCCACTGAGAGGAGTAGGGACCCTCTATCGCCTCCGCGTAAGATCGCGGAGTCGGGATGTCTAGTGCATCCGGGTCTCCCTCAGGGGCAAGCAGCGAGGACACAAGATGGGGTAAAGCAGCAGCAAGACACTGGAACTCCTCCTGCCTGTCCTCAAGGACGTCCGTGCTAAGAGCACACTCACCCCCGACGGACGGAGGACAGACAGACTCAGACTCAGCAACAAGACTAGCGGCGTAGTCGAGACGACAGGCAGCAGCAAAGTCGACAAGCTCAGCGACTAAGGCAGACGCAGCAGTAGACTCAAACGACGGGTCAGTGACAACAGCGGCTAATAGACGTGTGACAGTGGGGTGCTCAGCGCGAAACCGGTCAGACTCAGGGTCCGGAACGACAGGCAGAGAGGACGCAGGTGGGGAAGGCAGAGGAGCAGGCAGCGGAGCAGAGGAAGGACGACGGATGACAAGGTGTGCGCTGGGGGCAGTCTGCTGACGCGCACGAGCGACACGACGACCGGTACGACCAGGACGAACAGGCGAGACAGGACGCGACGCAGGCTCACGACGCTCAGCAAGACTACCTGTCTGCTCAGTGTAAGGAGAAGGAGCAGGCAGCGGTGAGCCAGCCGGTAACGGAAGACCAGTGGACGACGGGAGAGTAAGAACCTGACGAAGAAGAGAGTCAGGCGGCGGCAGCGACGACGGAGAAGGCGGAGCGAAGAACAGTCGTGTCGGCGCAGCTGTACCAGCTCCGGCAGCTCCAGCAGCTCCAGCAGCTCCAGCCTCAGAACCGGTACCTCCAGCGCCAGCAGCTCCAGAACCAGCGTCACCAGCAGCCGCACCCCCAGAACCGGCACCTGCAGTCCCAGGGTCTCCAACCGCAGTGTCTCCCGCAGCAGCACCCCCAGAACCAGCACCTCCAGTCCCAGGGTCTCCAGCCGCAGCGTCTCCTGCAGCGGCACCTCCAGAACCAGCACCTCCAGTCCCAGGGTCTCCAACCGCAGCGTCTCCCGCAGCAGTACCCCCAGAACCAGCACCTCTAGTCCCAGGGTCTCCAGCCGCAGCGTCTCCCACAGCAGCACCTCCAGGCGCAGCACCCCCAGCCCCAGCGGCTCCAGTACCTCGAGCAGCAGAGTCCCGGGCTCCAGCAGCGCGACGCTGACGGCGACCGTACCAGTCGTGCAGCTGCTGAGTGGTGTGAGGCACATGCGGACGAAGGCGGCCACTCCAAGTAGGCCGCGCACCAGCAGTCCCAGTACCCTCAAGCGTCTCACCGCCAGACTCAGCACCCCCAGACTCCGCACACACACGCTCAGCACCCACAGACACAGTACCCCCAGGCGCAGAACCTCCAGTCTCCTCAGGCGCTCCCAGGCTCAGCACCCCCAGACTCCGCACCCCCAGACGCAGCACCTCCAGGAGCACCACCCCCAGCAGCACCAGAGTCAACAGTAACCGGCTGCAGAGGCGGTGAAGAAGGTCGCGGGGGGAACCCCGGAGGGGTCTCCAAGCGTGGTGCGCGGCGGTAGGCCGACGGGGCGCCAGCAGCAGCGTCACCCCCCTCGGGTGGGCCAGAGGTGTCGGAAGTGACCTCCAAAGGCTCAGCCAAGGGGGGGGGGTCTACCTGAGACACACCTGAAGGAGCAGGACCCTGAGGGGGGAGGGGGTCTACCGGGGGGGGACCTGGCGTAAGGAAAAGCGGCGGGGGGGGGAGGGGGGCAGCGCGGTAGGGGAAGAGACGGTAGTACGGAACCGACTCGTCAAACGTGACGTCCTGGGAGGACAGAACACGGCGCGAGGTGGGGTGGTAAAACTGCCAACCAGGCGCGTCAGGGGGGAAGCCAAGGAAGACGCAGGGAACAGCACGGGAGGACATCTTGTCCGCAGACAAGTCTCGGACAAAAGCCCGAGATCCCCAGACACGAAACGCAGACGCATCGCCAACCTTCCCCGTCCACAGCAGAGTGGGGGAGGTCCCCGGCATGGAGACCCGGGGCTGAAGGTTGATCTGACGCGCCGCGTACTGAACCGCAAACGGCCACAGAAAATGGGGAGCAGCCGCATGGATCATGGACGTACGAGCGACGTCCATGACCATGCCAATGCGGCGCTCAGCAATCCCATTTTGCTGTGGAGAGGCCGGAAGCGTGAACGTCTGGCGGATGCCCCTCGCACGACAGAAGGCTCGCAGAGGGCCGGAGGAAAACTCCCCACCTCTGTCGGAGTGCAGACGCAAAACAGGAAAGTCAGAGCCGAAACTCTTCCTGAGCTGGAGACGAGCAGCGCGGATCCAGTCGATCAACACCTCAGTGACCTCATCCTTGCGGCGCAAGGGGAAGACTGTGGTGTAACGCGAGTAGTCGTCAACCACCAGCAGGAAGTAACGCTCATGACCCTGTCCACGGACGCGGGCTGGGCCCCACACGTCCATGTGAAGAGTCTGCAGCGGAGCCTCTGTCGGCGGAAACTCGGAGGAGTGAGGAGCGGTGCGCTGCCGCCCCTCGACGCAGGGGACGCAGGTAGGGGCAGGCCCCGGGGGGAGGGGAGGGAGCGACCGGGGAAGACCAGAGACCAGGACACGAGAGGCCATGCCTCGGAGACGAGGCAGGGAGGGGTGACCAAGACGGTGGTGCCAGAGAAGAGTCTCGTGGGACAGGAGGCGACACGAGCAGGGGGCAGACTCAGGACCAGACCGAGACGCCGCAGCAAACACCTGACCCGACGCAGCTACCTGACCAGGCACAGCAACCGGAGGAGACTCGGTAGTGAGGGTGTACAGGCTCGACCCCGGCCGACGGGTAAACGTGGCCAAGTGTCGGCCCGTGTCCGCACACGTGCAGTGGGTCACCCGCTGACGCGCAGGGGTGAACTGGTCAACCCCCCCATCCTGTAGGTCAGCACCCGCCACCAAGTTCGTAGAGAACGAGGGGAGGTAAAGACCCGACAGGGAGCCAGACGGGACCGCTGGACACGGTAGAACAGTGGAGTAGTGGGCAAGAACAGGACCCCCAGAGGGGTCTGCCAGGGAGACCGCAACCGGCCGACTGAGCGGCGTGAGAGTGGTGCGGTCTCGAAAGAAGGAGCGGGAAGCACCCGAGTCAAGGGTGAAAGTGTGCGACGCCGGAGCAGACGTGGTACCTGAGAGAGCAGACTCACCAGCACCTGGAGCAGCAGACTCACTAGCACCTGGAGCAGCAGACTCACGAGCACCTGGAGCAGCAGACTCACGAGCACCTGGAGCAGCAGACTCACTAGCACCTAGAGCAGCAGCTGCACCGCCCGGGTCGGGCGGAGCACTCAGGGAACAGTCACCGACATCACTAGTAGACAATGCATACATGGCAGTGAGGATAGCATCAAAGTCAAGAGCATAGATATCTACTCTCTGCCGGAGCAGCTCCACCCAGTCAGGGAGCTCAGCCGCGTCGCCAAACTCCGTACGCCAGGCGTCGCTCAGACTGGCGAAGCAGCGGGACGCTGTGTGACCAAACGTCCCGCAAGGCTGGCCAGTCCGAGCACCAGTGCGAATGACGTACGTGCAGCGAGCAGAACCCCGGACCCCCCCCCGCTGAAAGTACCACTCATGAAGCTGCGGGGGCGAAGGGACCGCGCGCACACGACGCTGCAGCTGCACCTGGCCACTACCAGAAACCCCGAAACTACTCACGCCAGAACGACTCCCACGACGGCCACCCCGACAACCCCAACGAGCGTACCACTCATGAAGCTGTGGGGGCGGGGGGGGCTCACGTGGACGGCGCTGGAGCTGCATCTGGCCAAGCCAGGAGCAGCAGCGGCAGTAGAAAGAGCAGTAGCAGCAGGAGCAGCAGTAACAGCAGTAGCAGCAGTAGCAGTAGAAAGCGCAGTAGCCGTAGGAGCAGCACGAGCAGCAGTAACAGGAGAAAGAGCAGTAGCAGTAGGAGCAGTAGTAACAGTGGTACGGGCAGGACAGTGCTCACCAGTGGCAAGAAGGGCTGGCGCACAACGGCGGCAACAGCGAGGCCGGCACCCCTGGAGGGCGAGGGCTCCGCGGCAGCTGCAGGTGGCAGCTGCTGCAGGGGCGGCTGCTCCAGGGGCGGCTGCTGCAGAGGCAGCTGCACCAGGGGCGGCAGCTACAGATGGGTGGCTGCACCAGGGGCGGCTGCACCAGGGGCGGCTGCACAAAGGGCGGCAGCTGCAGAGGGGCGGCTGCACCAGGGGCGGCAGCTGCAGTAGGGCCGGCGGCAGCTGCTGCAGGTCCTGCGGCGGCAGCTGCGGCAGGTCCAGTGGCGGCAACTGCTGCAGGTTCAGCGGCGGTAGCTGCTGTAGGGCCGGCGGCAGCAGCTGCGGCAGGACCAGTGGCGGCAGCTGCTGCAGGCCCGGCAGTGGCGGCTGCTGCAGAACCAGCGACGGCAGCTGCTGCAGGCCCGGCAGCGGCGGCTGCTGCAGATCCAGCGGTGGCAGCTGCTGGAGATCCGGGCGGCAGCAGTTGTTGGAGGTGCGGTGGCGGCAGCTGCTGCAGGCTCAGTGGCATCAGCTGCTGCAGATCCAGCGGCTGCAACCGCTTCAGGCTAGGGGCAGGGCCGTAACTGAGGCGGCAGGGGCAGGGGCGGCAGCAGAAGTGACTGCAGGGCCGCGAAGGGCGGCGGCGGGGCCGCGGGGGTGGCCGTAGAGGGCGGCGACGGGGCCGTGAGGGGCCGCGGAGGGCGGCGACGGGGCTGTAAGAGGCCGCAAGGGGCCGCGACGGGCCAGGAAGGGGCCACGACGGGCCAGGAAGGGGCCGCGACGGGCCAGGAAGGGGCCACGACGGGCCAGGAAGGGGCCGCAACGGGCTGGGAAGGGGCCGCGACGGGCTGGGAAGGGGCCGCGACGGGCTGGGAAGGGGCCGCAACGGGCTACGAGGGGGGCCACGACGAGCCGCGATAGGGGGCCACAAAGGGGCCGTGAGAGGGAGGGCCGCGAGGGGCGGTTTAAGAGGCCGCGAAATGGCAGTTTAAGGGGGCGCGAAGGGCAGTTTAAGGGGCCGCGGCGGGCAATTTAAGGGGCCGCGACGGGCAGTTTAAGGGGCCGAAATCGACGGGCAGGGCGCAAAGGCGCTTCGGGCAGCTAATAAACAGGTTAATGTGGTGGGCCCTTAAAAAAAAACGGTCCTTAAGGACCTGCTCTATACCATGTGAGAATAAGAGAGGAATGTGTGCACTAGGAAGGTTGGGAGTACAAGTACAAAACTCTAACAAACTGTACCCCCTATAACCAAACCCACTGTAGCCTACACAACTACAGCATATGATGTTTAACAGCTGGATCCGAGGGAGGAGAGCAGCAGCAGGGGAAAACAAAGGTTCCTAAGCTACCATCAAGGAGGAAGCCAAAGGGTGTTGTGATGAAGGGATGGGAGACACCCGTCTCTAGGCCAGGACGTACCCGCATGGCAACGATGAAGCTGACTGCAGGAGCTGATGCAGCAGAGCAGCAGCTAGGGACCGAGGAGGCATTGCTGATTCTACCGCACGGCTATGACCCGGATGAGGAGGATGAGCCTGCGTACTGCTTTCTTGCCCCTGCACCAGAGGAACCAGCTAGCATGGAGGAGGCATTAGCTGGACCAGATAGGGACAAGTGGCTGGCTTCTAGGGATGCTGAGTACCAGAGCCTGCTGGAGAATGGGACTTGGGAACTAGTGGTGCTGCCTGAGGGAAAGAAAGCGGTACAATGCAAGTGGGTGCTGAGGATCAAGACTGACGACAAGGGGCAGGTCACCATCTACAAGAGTAGGTTGGTGGCTAAGGGGTTTATGCAGAAGGAGAAGCATGAGATCTTTGCTCCCACTGCCAAACCCCCTACCCTCCGTGTCTTGTTGGCAGATGCAGCCGTTAGTGGGAAATTCATCATTCAGATGGATATATCAACGGCATTCCTCAATGGGATTTTAGAGGAGGAGGTGTTCATGACGCAGCCGCCTGGGTATGAGGATGGTACGGGCAGGGTGTGCAAGCTGAAAAAATCCATCTACGGCTTGAAGCAGGCGCCACGCTGCTGGTACCAGAAGTTGGCAGCTGTTTTAGAGGAGATGGGATTCAGGACCAGCAGCTGCGATGAGAGCATCTTTCACAAGGGCGAGGGGGAGAAGCTGGTGCTGTTTCTGGTCTACGTGGACAACATTCTTCTCTTCAGCAGCAGCATGAAGGAGATCCAAATGGTGCAGCAGCAGCTGATGGAGAACTTCAAGTGCAAGAACCTTGGGGAGGTAAAGTACTACCTCGGGATGCACGTGGAGAGGGATCTGGATCACAGGTGGTTGAAGCTGCACCAGGAAAAGTTCATCAAGGAGCTGGGGGAGAAGTATGGGATTGAGAATGAGCGCAAGGTTGCAACTCCCCTGCCAGCTGAGTTCAAGCTTGTGAAGGCTGCAGAGGATGAAGGGGTTGAAGCCGAGGAGCAGCAGCAATTTCAGTCCTTGGTGGGCAGCCTCTTGTATGCAGCAGTTCACACGAGGCCCGACATCTCTTTCTCAGTTGGGCAGCTGGCTAGGGTGGTGCAGAATCCATCTGAGGAGCAGGTGGATGCAGCTGAGCGCGTGGTGAAGTATTTGAACTCTCACCCAAGCATTGGAGTTCAATACTCCGCATCTGCACAGGTGAAGCAGAAGGGGGTTGAGGTGCTGAAGGAGAAGGGGGAGCGGCTTGGAGAAGGCAAGCTGTTTCTGACTTGCTTTACCGATGCTACATGGGCTTCTGAGAAGGAGGATTCCTCATCTGTGGGAGGATACATCTGCGTAGTTGGGGGAGGACCTGTTAGTTGGAGGTCCAAGAAGCAGACGGAGACGGCACTCTCCTCTGTTGAATCAGAATACATGGCAATGTTCCATGGGGTGAAGGAGGTGATTTGGCTGAGGAGGCTGTTAGAGGAGATTGGCCAGGAGCAGAAGGTCGCTACGCTGCTGTTTTGTGACAGCAAGGGGGCTCTTGGGATGGCCAGGAACGCTGTGCTTCATGGGCTGAACAAGCACATGCGTATCAAGTGGCACTGGCTGCGTAAGGAGGTGAAGAGGGGGACGGTGAATCCGATTTACATCAAGACTCACCAGCAGCCAGCAGACTTTCTCACCAAGAGGCTTGCGGATGAGCCTCATTGGCGTTGTGTGCGCATGAGTGGAATGAGCATGAACTAGCATGGAATGATGGGAATGCAGCCGGCAGGCTGAGGGTGGGTGTGTTGGGTGCAAATTCACTTTGCACGACATCCTGCCGTCTGTTTGTACGAGTATGCGTGTGCGAATGCATTTGCGTGTGAATGGTGTGTTCGTGTGTTTGTTTGTTTTCGCAATTTTCGCTTGAAGCATTTGCAGGTACTCGCGCAATGTGCGCTTCGGCACAACATTGTACGCGCTATGAACAGTGCAAGCAGAAAGGACGAGCTCGCAAAGGAACCCAAGATGGAAGCTTTGCAGTTCGGTTGAGTTGATTGCGCAGATTCAGTTCTATCCAACTCAAAATTGTACTGTTATGTTTGGTTGACTATAGTGTAGCAGGGCAGGCACTATAGGGGTACAATTTAGGTGAAGGTTGGATGTTGTTTGTCTGTATCTGCATGCTACAAGGCCAGGGGAAACCAGCAGAACCAGCATTTGGCTGGTTGGGCAAAGACAAAACAGGTTCTGTTTTTAGAACCTGAACCTGGTTGTTGTTTTCCCAGGTTGGAAAAACAGAACCAGAGGTTGTTTTCCAACCTACCACCTGCTGTTTTGTCCAGCCAGGTTGGTTCTGTTGCTTGGAATTATTTGGGATCATCCCTGGTTGTTCCCAGGTTGATTCCCAAGGTCCTTGCTAGCTAGAACTATTTATTCCTTCTCTGTTTGTACCTGAATATAGTCAATTGATTCATGCAAATTCCTTCCTCGCTGGAATTTCGTTTCTACGCGGTTCGACGGCGGAATGCTACCCGAGTCAACGCTAGTACGCTAGCACTCCAACGCTAGGCAAACGCTGTCCGAGCCATAACTTCGTAATGGCAGAAATTTTCGCGAGGCAACTTGGCTTATTTTAAAGCTCTTGGAGAGAGCTTCGATATAGCAAATTCTCAGCTTAATCCGATCGACGGTCTGCACGGCACGCTGCGCGACGTTCAAGGTACTCTTGTTATTTTGGCTAAGTCTTTCTTGACTCCTCTCTCTACAAACTCGGACCCGAGGATAGGGGCTGGTCTTGTGCCAGGCACCCAGGGACCCTTGGAGGTGACCCCGAGGAGAGGTTTTAAGTTTGATTAAGTCATAATAGCTTGAGTTTATTAGGCCCTTACACCAACACTCGGAACGCTCGACCCTTATCAGCGCTCCGGAGTAGGGTCCCCATATTACCCGGTGTCGGTTTAATTTCTGACTCTCCCTTAATAAAGGCTTGAAAACCACGAGAAGTAATATTCTTAGTTAAAGTATCTTTATAGGATAACTTTAACGAATTCTTACTTGTCGAGGTGTACGGCTGGAGTTTCCCGGTCGGTGCAGGGTCTTGTTTCGCGGAGTCTCCTTTTGTCTCGGCGATTTCTCCTGGTGCCAGCTGGTCGTGACGTTATAATTTCGCGCCACCATATTCTCCTTTTTTCGCCCTCTCCGAAGTTGCCACGTTGTCCGTTTTCTGCTTCGGGGGTGCCACACTGTTCTTGTCCCTCAGCTCCGCACGTACTTTCTTCATTTTCCAACACGCCAAGATACGATGTCCTGTAGCGCCGCAAAACTCGCACGTCGCATTTTTTGCTAGCCGCTGCGTCGCATCGTCCTTGTCGTTCTCCATCGGGTCGGCAGTCGCCCCATGCCACTATTTGGCTTGTTGCGTCGTGTTCCGTAGTAGCTACTGTTCAACGCGTCGAACTGTTCGATCAGTGCTGCTCGAAACTGCGCCCACGTCTCTTCACCTTGGACTATTCTGTTGCTAATCCACTATAGAGCTGAGCCTCGTAACAGTGTTGCTGCGGCCGTATGCGCAATGTGTCTTGGTTAAGGGTCGTGCATCCAACGGCGTTGAAGAAATTTTCTAGTACAACAACAAATTGACGGACGTCGCTCCCTTTCGCTCTAGGATCGAACGCGTCTGGTCGCCTCGGCTTTACTGCTTCGAGATTAAATGTAGCTGCTGCCGTTGTCACAGGTAAGATTATCGGTGTCGCCGTCGTCGCTTCTGCTGCTGCTGCGGCTACCGATTGGTTCGTAAGGAGCTTTTTAAGTCGTGGGAGCGCCGCAAATATCTGCTTATGCTCAGCACGTAACTCCGCGATTTTTTGTACGAAGTTATCTCCCCTCTATTTGGCGATTTACAGAAAGATGCGCGACGAAAATAATTGAATTTTGGGTGCTGGTCGACTTACTGCAAGTCGAATCGACTGTAGAATCGATGAGCACGAATTCGGTGAGTCGCGAAAATCCCCCCTAGTCGAATTCCGCGTCCGATCTCGGCCGTTGAAGAAACACTCGATCTGGCCGGTTGGACCAACTGGCCTGTTGGTCCAGTGGATCGGTTGGACCAACTGGCTTGTTGGTCTAGTGGACCGGTTGGACCAACTGGCTTGTTGGTCAAGTGGACAGGTTGGACCAACCAGCCTGTTGGTCCACTAGACCCGTTAGACCAACCCTAGACCGGTTGGACCGACTGGCCTATAGGTCCAGTGGACCAGTTGGACCAACTCGCCGGAAGGTGCACAACTGGCCTGTTGGTCCAGTGGACCGGTTGAACCAACTGGCCTGTTGGTCCAGTGGACTGGTTGGACCAACTGGCCTGTTGGTCCAATGGACCAGTTGGACCAACTGGCCTGTTGGTTCAGTGGATCGGTCCACTGGACCGGTTGGACCAACTGGCCTGTTGGTCCAACTGACTAGTTGGACCTGCTACCCTGTTGGTCCTGGGGATCAGTTGGACCAACTTCCTTGTTGGGTTAGTGAACCGGTTGGACCAACTCGCCTTTTGGTCTAGTGGACCGGTTGGACGAACAGGCCTGCTGGTCCAGTGGACCGGTTGGACCAACTCGCCTGTTGGTCAAGTGGACCGGTTGGACCAACTGGCTTTTTAGTCCAGTGGACCGGTTGGACCAACTCGCCTGTTGGTCCAGTGGACCGGTTTAACCAACTCGCTTATTGGTCCACTAGACCTGTTGGACCAACTGGCCTGTTGGTCCAGTGGACCGATTGGACCAACTGGCCTGTTGGTCCAGTGGACCAGTTGGACCAACTGGCCTGTTGGTCCAGTGGACCGGCTGGACCAACCGTCCTGTTGGTCGAGAGGACATATTGGACAAACTGGCCTGTTGGTCCAGTGGAAAAGTTGGACCAACGACTGTTGGTCCAGTGGACCAGTTCGATAAACTCGCCGGTTGGTCCGGTGGACCTGTTGGACCAACTGGCTTGTTGGTCCATTCGACCGGTTGGACCAACTAGCGTTTTGGTTTAGTGGATCGGTAGGACCAACTCGCCAGTTGGTCCAGTGGATCAGTTGGACCAACTGGCTTGTCGGTTCAGTAGACCGGTTGGACCAACTGGCCTGTTGGTCCACTGGACCAGTTGGACCTGCTGGCCTGTTGGTCCTGGGGATCGGTTGGACCAACTCGCTTGTTGGTCTAGTGGACCTGTTGGACAAACTGGACTGTTGGACCACTGGACCCGTTGGACAAACTGGCTTGTTTGTCCATTGGACTGGCTGGAGCAACAGCCCTGTTGGTCCAGTGGACCGGTTGGACCAACACGCCTGTTGTTCCAGTGCACCGGTTGGACAAACTCGTCTGTTGGTCCACTGGACCGGTTGGACCAACTGGCCTTTTGGTCCAGTGGACCGGTTGGACCAACTGGTCTGTTGGTCCAGTACGCCGTTTAGCCCAACTGGCCTATTGGTCCACTTGACCGGTTGGTTCGACACGCCTGTTGGTCCAGTGGACTGGCTGGACCAACTCGCCTGTCGTTCCAGTAGACCGGTTGGACCAACTGGCCTGTTGGTCCAATGGACCTGTTGGACCAACTGGCTTGTTGGTCCACGAGACCAGTTGGACAAATGCCTGTTGGTCTAGTGGACCTGTTCGACAAACTCTCCGATTGGTCCTCTGATCCTGATGGACCAACTGGCTTGTTGGTGCATTCGACCGGTTGGATCGACTAGCGTGTTGGTTTAGAGGACCAGTTGGAACAACTCGCCTGTTAGTCCGGTGGATAAGTTGGACGAACTGGCTTGTCGGTTCAGTGGACCGTTTGGACCAACTGGCCTCTTAGTCCACTGGACCGGTTGGACCTGCTGACCTGTTGGTCCTGGGGACCGGTTTGACCAACTGGCCTGTTGGGTTAGTGGATCAATTGGAACAACTCGCGTGTTGGTCTAGTGGACCTGTTGGACAAACTCGCCTATTGGTCCACTGGTCCTGTTCGACCAACTGGCTTGTTTCTCCATAGCACTGGTTAGACCGACTGGCCTGTTGGTCTAATGGACCGGTTGACCAACACGCGTGTTGTTCTAGTGGACCAGTTGGACAAACTCGCCAGTTGGTCCAGTGGACCGGTTGGACCAACTCGCCTGTTGGTCCAGTTGACCGGTTTGACCAATTGGTCTGTTGGTACAGTAGACCGTTTGGCCCAACTAGCCTGTTGGTCCACTGGACTGGTTGGACCGACTCGCCTGTTGGTCCACTTGGCCGATTGGACCAACTTGCCTGTTGATCCAGTGAACTGGTTGGACCAACTGGCTTGTTGGTCTAGTGGACCGGTTGGACCAACTGGCCTGATTGTCCACTGGACCTGCTGGACCGATTGACCTGTTGGTCGAGTGGACCGGTTGGACCAACACGCCTGTTGGTCCTCTGGAGCGATTGGACCGAGTTGCCTGTTGGTCCAGTGGACCAGTTGGACCAACTCGTTGGCTGGTCAAGTAGACCGGTTGGACCAGCTTGCTCGTTGGTCCACTAGAGCGGCTAGACCACCTGACCTGTTGGTCCAGTGGACCGGTTGGACCAACTCGCCTGTTGGTCCAGTGGACCGATTGGACCAACTGGCATGTTGGTCCAGTGGACCGGTTGGACCAACAGGCCTGTTTGTCCAGTGGACCGGTTGGACAGACTCACCTATTGGACCAGTGGACCGGTTGGACTAACACGCCTGTTGGTCCAGTGGACCGGTTGGACCAACTTGCCTGTTGGTCCAGTGGACCGGTTGGACCAACTAGCCTGTTGGTCCAGTGGACCGGTTGGACCAACTCGCCTGTTGGTCCACTGGACCTGTTGGACCAAATGGCTTGTTGGTCCATTCGACTGTTTAGACCGTCTAGTGCGTTGATTTAGTGGACCGGTTGGACCAACTCGCCTGTTGGTCCAGTGGATCAGGTGGACCAACTGGCCTGTTGGTCCATTGGACCGGTTGAACCAACTGGCTTGTTGGTCCAATCGACCGGTTGGACCAACTGGCCTGTTGGTCCACTAGACCGGTTGGACCAACTGGCCTGTTGGTGCACTGGACCGGCTTGTGGCCTGTTGGTCCTGGGGACCGGTTCGACTAAGTGGCCTTTGGGTTGGCGGATCGTTTGGACCAAATCGCTTGTTGGTCTAATGGACCTGTTGGACAAACTTGCCTGTTGGTCCACTGGACCTGTTCGACCAACTGGCTTGTATCTCTATTGGACTGGTTGGACCAACTAGCCTGTTGGTCCAGTGGACCGGTTGGACCAACACGCTTGTTGTTCTAGTGGACTGGTTGGACCAACTGGCCTGTTGGTCCACTAGACCGGTTGGACAACCTCGCCTGTTGGTCCAGTGGACCGGTTGGACCAACTAGCCTGTTGGTCTAGTAGATCGTTTGGACCAACTGGCCTGTTGGTCCACTGGACTGGTTGGACCGACTCGCCTGTTGGTCTACTGGACCGGTTGGACCATCTCGCCTGTTAATCCAGTGGACCGGTTGGACCAACTCGCCTGTTTCTCAAGTGGACCAGTTGGACCAACTGGCTTGTTGGTCCATTCGACCGGTTGGAAAAACTCGCCTATTGGTCCAGTTGACCAGCTGGATCAACTAGCCTGTTGGTCCAGTAGAACGGTTGGACCAACACGACTGCTGGTCTAGTGGACCGGTTGGAGAAACTCGCTTGTTGGTCTAGTGGACCGGTTGGGCCAACTTGCCTGTTGGTCCATTCGATCGGTTGGACCAACACATCTGTTGGACAAACTCGCCTATTGGTCCACTAGACCTATTGGACCAACTGGCCTGTTGGTCCAGTGGACCGGTTGGACCAACACTCCTGTTGGTCTAGGTGACCGGTTGGACAAACTCGCCTATTGGTCCATTAGACCTGTTGGACCAACTGGCCAGTTGGTTCAGTGTACTGGTTGGACCATCTCGCCTATTGGTCCAGTGGACCGTTAGAACCTGCTGGCCTGTTGGTCCATTGGACCGGTTGGACCAATTGCCTTGTTGGTCTTGGACCGGTTGGACCGGCAGACCTGTTGGTCTAGTGGACCGGTTGGACCAATTCACCTATTGGTCCAGTGGGCCGGTTGGACCAACTCGCTTATTGGTCCAGTGGATCGGTTAAACCAACTCGCCTGTTGGTCCACTGGACCAGTTGGACCAACTCTCCTGTTGGTTCACTGGACCGGTTGGACCAACTCGCCAGATGGTCTAGTGGACCGGTTGGACCAACTTGCCTGTTGGTCCAGTGGACCGGTTGGACCAACTGGCTTGTTGGTCCAGTGGACCGGTTGGACCAACTGGCTTGTTGGTCCACTGAACCGGTTGGACCAACTGGCCTGTTGGTGCACTGGACCGGTTGGACCTGCTGGCCTGTTGGTCCTGGGGACCGGTTCAACCAAGTGGCCTTTGGGTTGGTGGATCGTTTGGACCAACTCGCTTGTTGGTCTAGTGGACTTGTTGGACAAACTTGCCTGTTGGTCCACTGGACACGTTCGACCAACTGGCTTGTATGTCCATTGGACTAGTTGGGCCGACTAGCCTGTTGGTCCAGTGGACCGGTTAGACCAACACGCCTAATGTTCTAGTGGACCAATTGGACAAACTCGCCTGTTGGTCCACTAGACCGGTTGGACAACCTCGCCTGTTGGTCCAGTGGATCGGTTGGACCAACTGGCCTGTTGGTCCAGTAGATCGTTTGGACCAACTGGCCTGTTGGTCCACTGGACTGGTTGGACCAACTTGCCTGTTGGTCCAGTGGACCGGTTGGACCAACTCGCCTGTTAATCCAGTGGACCGGTTCGACCAACTCGTCTGTTTGTCCAGTGGACCAGTTGGACCAACTGGCTTGTTGGTCCACTCGACCGGTTGGAATAACTCGCCTGTTGGTCCAATGGACCAGCTTGATCAACTGGCCTGTTGGTCCAGTGGACCGGTTAGACCAACTGGCCTGTTGGTCCAGTAGACCGGTTGGACCAACACGACTGCTAGTCTACTTGACCGGTTGGACCAACTTGCTTGTTGGTCCAGTAGATCGTTTGGACCAACTGGCCTGTTGGTCCATTGGACTGGTTGGACCAACTCGCCTGTTGGTCCAATGGACCGGTTGGACCAACTCACCTTTTAATCCAGTGGACCGGTTGCACCAACTCGCCTGTTTGTCCAGTGGACCGGTTGGACCAACTAGCCTGTTGGTCCAATGGACCGGTTGGACCGACTGGCCTGTTGGTCCAGTGGAGCGATTGGACCAACTTGCCT
Source organism: Closterium sp. Yama58-4 (assembly GCA_947470075.1). Lineage (NCBI taxonomy): Eukaryota > Viridiplantae > Streptophyta > Zygnematophyceae > Desmidiales > Closteriaceae > Closterium > Closterium sp. Yama58-4. The sequence goes on along the minus strand of CANIUD010000056.1, from coordinate 130,836 downwards.
GTTGGTCCAGTGGACCGGTTGGACCAACTCGCCTGTGGGTCTAATGGACCGGTTGACCTACTGGCATGTTGGTCCACTAGAGCGGCTAGACTAGTTGACCTGTTGGTCCAGTGGACCGGTTGGACCAGCTGGCCTGTTGGTCCAGTGGACAGGTTGGACCAACTGGCCTGTTGGTCCAGTGGACCAATTGGACCAACTCGAATGTTGGTCCAGAAGACTGGTTGGACCAACATGCCTATTTGTCCATTGAACCGGTTGGACCAACTCACCTCTTGGTCTAGTTGACTGGTTGGACCAAATGGAATTTTGGTCCAGTAGAAAGGTTGGACCAACTGGTGTGATGGTCCAGTGGACCGGTTGGACCAACTGGCCTGTTGGTCCACTGGACTGGTTGGACCAACTGGCTTGTTGGTCCACTGGACCGGTTTGAAAAGCTTGCCTGTTGGTCCAATGGACCAGCTGGATCAACTGGCCTTTTGGTCCAGTGCACCGGGTAGACCAACACGCTTGTTGGTCTAGTGGACCGGTTGGACCAACTGGCCTGTTGGTCCAATGGATCGGTTGGACCAACTGGCCTGTTGGTCCAGTGGACCGGTTGGACCAACTGGCCTGTTGGTCCAGTGGACCTGTTTTACGTGCTGGCCTGTTGGTCCAGTGGACCGGTTGGACCAACTCGCCTGTTGGTCCAGTGGATCGGTTGGACCGACAGACCTGTTGGTCCAATGGACCGGTTGGACCAACTCACCTATTGGTCGAGTGGGCCAGCTGGACCAACTCGCCCGTTGGTCCAGTGGGTCGGTTAAACCAGCTCGCCTGTTGGTCCAGTGGACCGGTTGGACCAACTGTCCTGTTGGTCCAATGGACCGGTTGGACCAACTCGCCTGATGGTCTAGTGGATCGGTTGGACCAAGTTGCCTGTTGGTCCACTTGACCGGTTGAACCAACTTGCCTTTTGGTCCACTGTGTTATGTGATGCTATTATCTATATTCACGTCTCTCATCATATGTTTGTGCGTTGCATGCGTGGTGTGAGCGTGTGCAAGAATTTGTGTTTGGTATGATTGAGATGTGTGTGAATGTTAATTGGCTTGCGCAGATATCTGAAATGACTCGTGGATGTTATTTGGATTGCGCAGATATCTAAAATGACTCCTTTGCTCGAGTGCTCTCCGACGAACCAAGAATTGTTGCGATCGGAGCAAGAACGATGACTTTGGGAAGTTGTGAAGTAACTCAATATGAGGAACAGACCTTTGGGGGGTTGGGAAGTTCCTCCCCATCACTGTAGATGATGCCAAGTGGTTGGGAGAAACCAAATTGGGTTGGCAAGTGTGGCCAACTTGGGTGAGGTCGATAGTGGGGGTTAGGTAAGTGACAAATGTCAAAGTTGGGGTGCCTATAGAGAGGGGAATTGTGTGGCATAGGGTCTTGGTTGGGGACTCTCTTGGGACCTTCCCTCTCGTCCTCCTCGTTTTCTCCCACCTGGTTTCTAGCTACTCCAACTCGCTTGTGTGGTTCTTGCGAGACTCTTTTAATTGAGTTAAGTTTGTGTGGGAGCATATCCCTCTTTGCACCGAATTTGATAGTCGAGATATACTTTATTTCTTGATACGTTTTAACATGAGAAATGTAGATGTGGTCTAGGGCTACAATATATCCAAAATTGGCGAAGTTTCAACAGTGCGTGTTCTGTGTTCTGTCGACGATGTTTCTTGTGGGGTCAACAATTCTATCGAGAAATTAGGTCCAACGATTTTGTGATATTTCGGCCCCTAATATTCGTAGACTCCGTCCTTAATCTCTAACAAGTGGTATCAGAGCTGATTGAGGACTTTGTGGGGAGTCTACTGAGGTGTGAAGACCCTTCTAGACCCACCATGGCCTCTGGGCATGCCTAAGTGGTGTTCTGAAGGTTGGATGTGACTTCTGTTAAGGGGAAACTATGCCGAAAATTTGTTGGCGCCGACACTTGTAAAAATCGTGTTGAATTTCTGTGTGGACAGCAAAATGGGCAGCTGAAATTTGTGATTGGGGGATGAAGATATGATGAGTCAAGGGAGTGGAGATGCAGCTGAGAAGATGAATGAGCCGCCACCATCCAAGATTGAGGCATTGGATGGCTCCAACTGAGAGGAATGGAGCGGGCAGATGCGCAGTGCGTTTAAGCGCTACAAATTGTTGGAACCTGCGATGGGTGAAGAGAAGATGCCGGAGGAAGGCGATGCACACGACCGGTGGATTGAGAAGAGCGCGGTGCTGTACGACCTCATCCTTCAATCAGTCAACGTGACATGTTCCAGCACATAAAGGATTTGGTGGAGTTGGACGACTCCGGGCCGAAGGCGTGGAAGCTACTACGCGACGTGATTCAGCCCAACACGCTGCCGATGGTGCCCTTTCCATGCGATCGGGAGACGATGTGAAGTCGCCTCTTGACAAGATCAAGGACACCTATGCGAGGATGGTAGTGGCGGGCAACAAGGTATCGCAGACGCAAGAGTGCACCAAGGTCATCTCGGCGCTTGACAATACATGGGACAACCTTATTCCCACCCTCAACATTCAGTAGGACCAGTGGATGCCTGAGTGGCTACGACAGCAGACCTGCAGGAGGACTTCTGCAAGCGCCACATCGGAGGTGGTGCTGCCAACAAGACTGCTGAGGGGTATGGAGCTGCAGGAGGTAGCTGATGAAGAGGAGGTGGGAGAGGCCGAGGCTGCGGGTTAGGCTTTGGCAAAGGGAGAGGCCAAGATGATTACAATGAGGAACATGGGAGCTCTGGTGGCAGGGTGTGCACCCAAATGGAGGGTGCGTGCTGGTACTGCAAGAAGGCTGGACACCCATGGTTCAAGTGTTTCAACTGGCATGAGAGATGTGCAAGGTTCAGGTGCACAAAGTGAAGGTGCACAAGGTAAAGCCTCCCCTAGCATGTTCTTCATGGTTGAGGATGTGCAAGGGAGTGGGGGTGATGAAGGTTCAGTTGGGAAGGTTGTGATGCACCCCCTCAATCACTGGGTAATAGTCTCAGGATGTACAAGTCACATGACTCAGGTTGTACAAGTCGCATGACTCATGAGGTAAAGCCCCCCGGGAAGATCAAGTTTGTGGCTGCCGCTTCAGGTGCTTTGCTCCCTGTGATTGGTGTGGGGAACGCCAAGGTAATGGGAGCTAATGGGGAGCTTGTGGGGCTTGGGAATGTGCTGTTGGTTGAAGGATCATAAGGGCTGGTTGATATGGGACTTGACCAGCCAGCAGCTGACTGTGTCAAGGGATGTGAAGTTCCTTGAGTCCTTGTACTACAAGGAGTGGAAGCAGCAGCAGCAGAAGCTTCCTACTACACCGCTGATCATTGAGGTTGATGAGGTGCAGCGGCCTTCGAGGCAAGTGCACTTCACTGTCTCAGAGGAGGAGATCTCTGGGGTGACTGAGGATGGGGGAGAACCTGAGGCTGAGGAGCAGCAGTAGCAGCAGCAGTAGCAGCAGCAGCAAGATGCTCCAACACGTGCCCCACGCTCGCCTGAGCGTCCTAGGAGGAATGTGCACCCTCCTACCAGGCTGGCCTATGCGAGTTGTGGCACACCAAGTATGGTACCGGCTGGGAGTGTGGCTGAACAGTGTGATGAAGATTCGATAGCCTACTGCTATGGGGCTGCAGTGAGATGGTTTGGAAGATAGTGCTATGAAAGAGAGGTTACAAACGGGTACTGCGGATTTGAGCATAGCGGAGATGTTGGAAGTGGGATGTTGGAAGGAGATGGTTGTGTATTGAGACGAGTGTCGGAAGAGCGTTGGAAGGGGATGAATCTTGCTAGCATGGGTGTGCATTGAGGGTGCGTGTTTGAGCTATGGCATGTGGCATGATGGTAGGCAGCCAGGAGAGTTTGTTTATATGATGCTATTATTTGCATTAACATCTGTCTGCCTCCCATCATATGTTTGTGCGTTGTATGCACAGTGTGAGCGCGTGCAAGAATTTGTGTTTGGTATGATTGGGATTCTCTGAGTGTGCGCGAATGTTTTTTGGCTTTAGCAGATATCAGAAATAACTCCTAAGCTCGAGAGCTTTCCGACGAACCAAGAATCATTGCGATCGGAGCAAGAACGATGAAGTTAAAATCGTTCGAAGTTTTGATTGGGATGCGACGACTTTGGGAAGTTGTGAAGTGACTCAATATGGGGTACAGACTTTTGGGGGTTGGGAAATTCGTCCCCATCATTGTAGATGATGCCGAGTGCTTGGGAAAAACCAAATTAGGTTGGCAAGTGTGGCCAACTGAGGTGAGGTGGATTGTGGAGGTTGGGAAAGTGACAAATGTCAAAGTTGGGGTGCCTATACAGAGGAAAATTGTGTGGCATGGGGTCTTGGTTGGGGACTCTTTTGGAACCTTCCCTCTCGCCTTCCTCATCCCCTCCCACCTGGTTTCTAGCTACTTCAACTCTCATGTGTTGTGCTTGTGAGACTCTTTTTATTGAGTTTAGATTCTGTGGAAGCATACCCCCCTTTGCACCGAAATTGATAAGTCAAGGTATGCTTCACGTCCTGATACGACTTACTTGGGAAATGTACCTACAGTCTAGGACTACAACATATCCGAAATACATGATGTTTCAACAGTGCGTTTTTTGTCGACAACGTTTCTTGTCAATTCGACAATTCGGTCCAGAAATTAGGTCCAACGGGTTTTGTGATAATTTGCCCCCTAAGATTCATAGACTTCGTCCTTAATATCTAACACACTGGACCGGTTGGACCAACTGGCCTGTTGGTCCAGTGGACCGGTTGGAACAACTCGTATGTTGGTCCTGTGGACCTGTGGGACCAACTCGCCTGTTGGTCCAGTGGACCGGTTGGACCAACTCGCCCGTTGGTCCAGTGGACCGGTTGGACCAACAGGCCTGTTGGTCCAGTGGACCGGTTGGACAAACTCACCTGTTGGTCCAGTGGACCTGTTGGACCAACTCGTCTGTTGGTCAAGTGGACCGGTTGGACCAACTGGCCTGTTGGTCCACTAGACCGGTTGGACCAACTCGCCTGTTGATCCAGTGGACCGGTTGGACCAACTTGCCTGTTGGTCCACAGGACCGGTTGGACCAAGCATTTATGGTTCCCCATACATCTGATTGCACCAGTGGACCGGTTGGACCAACTGGCCTGTTGGTCAAGTGGACCGGTTGGAACAACTTGACTTTTTGACCTAGTGGACCGGTTGGACCAACTTGCCTGGTCCACAGGACCGGTTGAACCAACTTGCCTGGTCCACAGGACCGGTTGGACCAACTGGCCTGTTGGTTCAGTGGACCGGTTGGACCAACTGGTCTGTTGGTCCAGTGGACCGGTTGGACCAACTTGCCTGTTGGTCCAGTGGACCGGTTGGACCAACTTGCCTGTTGGTCCACAGGACCGGTTGGACCAACTGGCCTGTTGGTTCAGTGGACCGGTTGGACCAACTGGTCTGTTGGTCCAGTGGACCGGTTGGACCAACTTGCCTGTTGGTCCAGTGGACCGGTTGGACCAACTCGCCTGTTGGTCCAGTGGACCGGTTGGACCAACATGCCTGGTCCACAGGACCGGTTGGACCAACTGGCGTGTTGGTCCAGTGGACCGGTTGGACCAACTCGTTTGTTGGTTCAGTGGACCGGTTGGACCAACTGGCCTGTTGGTTCAGTGGACCGGTTGGACCAACTTGCCTGTTGGTCCACTAAATCGGTTGGACCAACTGGCCTGTTGGTCCACTGGACCGGTTGGACCAACTCGCCTGTTGGTCTACTGGACCGGTTGGACCAAATCGTGTTGGTGTAAGGGCCTAATAAAATCAAGCTATTAGGACTTAATCAAACTTAAAACCTCTCCTCAGGGTCACCTCCAAGGGTCCCTGGTTGCCTGGTACAAGACCAGCCCCATCCTCGGGTCCGAGTTTGTAGAGAGAGGAACCAAGAATGACCAGCCAAAATAATAAGAGTACCTTGAACGTCGCGCAGCGTGCTGTGCAGACCGTCGATCAGATTAAGCTGAGAATTTGCTCTATCGAAGCTCGCTCCAAAAAATTTAAAATAAGCCAAGTTGCCTCGCGAAAAGTTCTGCCATTACGAAGTTATGGCTCGGACAGCGTTTGCCTAGCATTAGAGTGCTAGCATACTAGCGTTGACTCGGGTAGCATGACGCCATTGATCCGCGTAGAGAACGAAATTCCAGCAAGGAAGGAATTCGCATGAATCAATTGACTATATGCAGCTACAAACAGAGAAAGTAGTTGGGAACAACCAGGGATGATTCCAAATAATTCCAAGCAACAGAACCAACCTGGCTGGACAAAACAGCAGGTGGTAGGTTGGTAAACAACCTCTGGTTCTGTTTTTTCAACCTGGGAAAACAACAACCAGGTTCAGGTTCTAAAAACAGAACCTGTTTTGTCTTTGCCCAACCAGCCAAATGTTGGTTCCGCTGGTTTCCCCTGGCCTTGTAACATCTAACCTTCACCTAAATTGTACCCCCATAGGGCCTGCCCTGCTACACTATAGTCAACCAAACAAAACAGTACAATTTCGAGTTGGGTAAAACTAAATCTGCGCAATCGATTCGACCGAAATGCAAAGCTTCCATCTTGGGTTCCTTTGCGAGCTCGTTCATAGCTGCTGAAGCGCACATTGCGCGAGTACATGCAAATGCTTCAAGCGAAAATCGCACAAGCAAACAAAACACATGCATTTGCACACGTATGAGTACAAACAAACAAACAAACAGACGGCAGGATGTCGTGCAATGTGAATTTTCACCCAACAACTCGCCTGTTGGTCCACTACACCGACTCCCCCGTTGGTCCATTCGACCGGTTGCACCAACTCGACTGTTGGTCCACTGGACCAGTTAGAACAACTCGCCTGTTGGTCTACTGGACCGGTTGGACCAACTCGCATCGTGGTCCAGTGGACCGGTTGGACCAACTCGCCTTTTGGTCCATTGGACTGGTTAGACCAACAAGCTTGTTGGTCCAGTGGACCAATTAGACCAACTCGCTTGTTCGTCCGGTGGACCAGTTGGACCAACAGTCCTCTTGGTCCAATGGATCAAAAGGACCAACTGGCATGTTGGTCTTGTAGCCGGGTTGGACCAACTGGCCTGTTGGTCCAGTGGACCAGTTGGACCAACTCGCCTGTTGGTCCAGTGGACCGGTTGGACCAACTGGCCAGTTGGTCAAATGTACTTGGTGGTCCAACTCGCTTGTTAGTCTAGTGGACCAGTTGGACCAACAGTTCTTTTGGTCCAGTGGACCGGTTGGACCAACCGGTTTGTTGGTCCACTGGACCAGTTGGACCGACCTGCCTACTGTTGGTCCACTGGACCGGTTGGACCAACTCACATGTTGGTCCAGTGGACCGGTTGGACCAACTCGCTTGTTGGTCCAGTGGAGCGGTTGGACCAACTGGCCTGTTGGTCCAGTGGACCGGTTGGACCAACTCGGCTGTTGGTCCAGTGGATCGGTTGCACCGACTTGCCTGTTGGTCCAGTGGACCGGTTGGACCAACTATCCTATTGGTCCATTGGAGCGGCTGGACTAGCTGACCTGTCGGTCCAGTGGACCAGTTGGACCAGCTGGCCTGTTGGTCTAGTGGACAGGTTGGACCAACTGGGTTATTGGTCAAGTGGACCGTTTGGAACTATTGGCCTGTTGGTCCACTGGACCGGTTGGACCAACTCGCTTGTTGGTCTATTCAATCGGTGGGACCAACTAGCCTGTTGGTCCAATGGACTGGTTGGACAAACTGGCCTGTAAGACTAGTGGACCGGTTGGACTTACTAGCCTATCGGTTCAGTGGACTAGTTGGACCAACTGGCCTGTTGGTCTAATGGACCGGTTGGACCAATTCGGCTGTTGGTCCACTTGACCGGTTGGACCAACTGGCCTGTTTGTCCAGTGGGCTGGTTGGACCACTTGGCCTGTGGGTCCAGTGGACCAGTTGGTCCAACTCGCCTGTTGGTCCACTTGACCGGTTGGCCCAACTAACTTGTTTGTCAACTGGACCAGCTCGACCAACTAGCCTGTTGGTCTAGTGGACCGGTTCGACCATTTCGCCTAATTATTCGCCCTTTTCTCCAATGGACCGGTTAGACCAACTCGCCTGTTGATCTTTCGGACCGGTTGGACCTTCTCGCCTGTTCGTCCAATGGACCGGTTGGACCAACTTTCCTGTTGCTCCAATGGATCCAAAGGACCAACCGGCCTGTTGGTCCAGTGCCTGGGTTGGACCAGCTGGCCTGTTGGTTCAGTGAACCAACTGGTTGGACCAACTGGCCTATTGGTCCAGTGGACCGGTTGGACCAACTGGTCTGTTGGTCGAGTGGACTGGTTGGACCAACTCGCCTGTTAGTCAGTCCAGTGGACCCGTTTGGACAAACTAGTCTTTTGGTCCAGTGGACCGGTTGGACCAACTAGTCTGTTGGTCCACTGGACCGGTTGGACCGACTCGCTTGTTGGTCCACAGGACCGGTTGGACCAACTCGCCTGTTGGTCCAGTGGACCGGTTGGACCAACTCGCCTGTTGGTCCAGTGGACCGGTTGGACCAACTCGCCTGTTGGTCCAGTGGACCGGTTGGACCAACTTGCCTGTTGGTCCAGTGGACCGGTTGGACCAACTCGCCTGTTGGTCTAGTGGACTGGTTGGACCAACTGGCCTGTTGGTCCACTGGACCGGTTGGACCAACTGGCCTGTTGGTCCAGTGGACCGGTTGGACCAACTCGCCTGTTGGTCCAATGGATCGGTTGGACCAACTGGCCTGTTGGTCGAGTGGAATGATTGGACCAACTCGCCTGTTAGTCAGTCCAGTGGACCCGTTTGGACCAATTAGTCTTTTGGTCCAGTGGACCAGTTGGACCAACTAGTCTGTTGGTCCACTGGATCGGTTCGACCGACTCGCTTGTTGGTCCACTGGACTGGTTGGACCAACTCGCCTGTTGGTCGAGTGGACTGGTTGGACGAACTGGCCTGTTGTTCCAATGGACCGGTTGGACCAACTCGCCTGTTGGTCCAGTGGACCGGTTGGACCAACTGGTCTGTTGGTCCAGTAGACCGTTTGGCCCAACTAGCCTGTTGGTCCACTGGACTGGTTGGATTGACTCGCCTGTTGGTCCACTTGGCCGATTGGACCAACTTGCCTGTTGATCCAGTGAACTGGTTGGACCAACTGGCTTGTTGGTCCAGTGGACCGGTTGGACAAACTGGCCTGATTGTCCACTGGACCTGCTGGACCGATTGACCTGTTGGTCCAGTGGACCGGTTGGACCAACATGCCTGTTGGTCCTCTGGAGCGATTGGACCGAGTTGCCTGTTGGTCCAGTGGACCAGTTGGACCAACTCGTCGGCTGGTCAAGTAGACCGGTTGGACCAGCTTGCCCGTTGGTCCACTAGAGCGGCTAGACCACCTGACCTGTTGGTCCAGTGGACCGGTTGGACCAACTCGCCTGTTGGTCCAGTGGACCGATTGGACCAACTGGCATGTTGGTCCAGTGGACCGGTTGGACCAACAGGCCTGTTTGTCCAGTGGACCGGTTGGACAGACTCACCTATTGGACCAGTGGACCGGTTGGACTGACACGCCTGTTGGTCCAGTGGACCGGTTGGACCAACTTGCCTGTTGGTCCAGTGGACCGGTTGGACCAACTAGCCTGTTGGTCCAGTGGACCGGTTGGACCAACTCGCCTGTTGGTCCACTGGACCTGTTGGACCAAATGGCTTGTTGGTCCATTCGACTGTTTAGACCGACTAGTGCGTTGGCCTGTTTGTCCAGTGGACCGGTTGGACCAACTCGCCTGTTGGTCCAGTGGATCAGGTGGACCAACTGGCCTGTTGGTCCACTGGACCGGTTGAACCAACTGGCTTGTTGGTCCAATCGACCGGTTGGACCAACTGGCCTGTTGGTCCACTAGACCGGTTGGACCAACTGGCCTGTTGGTGCACTGGACCGGCTTGTGGCCTGTTGGTCCCGGGGACCGGTTCGACCAAGTGGCCTTTGGGTTGGCGGATCGTTTGGACCAAATCGCTTGTTGGTCTAATGGACCTGTTGGACAAACTTGCCTGTTGGTCCACTGGACCTGTTCGACCAACTGGCTTGTATGTCCATTGGACTGGTTGGGCCGACTAGCCTGTTGGTCCAGTGGACCGGTTGGACCAACACGCCTGTTGTTCTAGTGGACCGGTTGGACAAATTCGCCTTTTGGTCCACTAGACCGGTCGGACAACCTCGCCTTTTGGTCCAGTGGACCGGTTGGACCAACTAGCCTGTTGGTCCAGTAGATCGTTTGGACCAACTGGCCTGTTGGTCCACTGGACTGGTTGGACCAACTTGCCTGTTGGTCCAGTGGACCGGTTGGACCAACTCGCCTGTTAATCCAGTGGACCGGTTCGACCAACTCGTCTGTTTGTCCAGTGGACCAGATGGACCAACTAGCTTGTTGGTCCACTCGACCGGTTGGAATAACTCGCCTGTTGGTCCAATGGACCAGCTTGATCAATTGGCCTTTTGGTCTAGTGGACCGGGTAGACCAAGTGGCCTATTGGTCCAGTAGACCGGTTGGACCAACACGACTGCTAGTCTACTTGACCGGTTGGACCAACTTGCTTGTTGGCCCAGTAGATCGTTTGGACCAACTGGCCTGTTGGTCCATTGGACTGGATGGACCGACTCGCCTGTTGGTCCAATGGACCGGTTGGACCAACTCACCTTTTAATCCAGTGGACCGGTTGGACCGACTCGCCTGTTTGTCCAGTGGACCGGTTGGACCAACTAGCCTGTTGGTCCAATGGACCTGTTGGACCAACTGGCCTGTTGGTCCAGTGGACCGGTTGGACCAGCACGCCTGTTGGTCCTGTGGAGCGATTGGACCAACTTGCCTGTTGGTCCAGTGGACCGGTTGGACCAACTCGCCTGTGGGTCTAATGGACCGGTTGACCTACTGGCATGTTGGTCCACTAGAGCGGCTAGACCAGTTGACCTGTTGGTCCAGTGGACCGGTTGGACCAGCTGGCCTGTTGGTCTAGTGGACAGGTTGGACCAACTGGCCTGTTGGTCCAGTGGACCAATTGGACCAACTCGAATGTTGGTCCAGAAGAATCGTTGGACCAACATGCCTGTTTGTCCATTGAACCGGTTGGACCAACTCACCTCTTGGTCTAGTTGACTAGTTGGACCAAATGGAATTTTGGTCCAGTAGAAAGGTTGGACCAACTGGTGTGATGGTCCAGTGGACCGGTTCGACCAAGTCGCCTGTTGGTCCACTGGACTGGTTGGACCAACTGGCTTGTTGGTCCACTGGACCGGTTTGAAAAGCTTGCCTGTTGGTCCAATGGACCAGCTGGATCAACTGGCCTTTTGGTCCAGTGCACCGGGTAGACCAACACGCTTGTTGGTCTAGTGGACCGGTTGGACCAACTGGCCTGTTGGTCCAGTGGACCGATTGGACCAACTGGCCTGTTGGTCCAGTGGACCGGTCGTTGTTCTTCTTGTCGTAAGTGCTCATTCTAGCTGTTGTAACTGTAAAACGCCAGCTCACGTTTTTGTTTTTTGTCTTGAAAGTTGTCGTTCGTGTGCTCTGCTTTTGTCCTATATTTCGGTTGTAACTGTCAAATGAAAACGATTTTCAAGTATAAAACAAAAAAACCAGTTGTACAACTGTAATTTGTCAACAAATTGATTATGGACTATGAACTAGAAACAATAAAAGCAACATTGTTCTATTGGTTGTTTTGTTTCTAGCTCAATGCTTCCAACTGCTTTTTTTTCTAAGTGCACAGTAGAAATTACCTTACCATTGGTCAACATTGTGTCCAATCAAGAAAGGCTCTTCCACTTCTCCCTTCCCAAAGCATTACCTAGCTCTTTCTCCCTTTCTTTTCCATCCTTCTCTTGCTCACACCAAACTCTATATTTCCTTGAGTTTCTTCTATTGTTCTTCTTCACACCAAGCTCAACACATTCAAGACCTTCAAGGTACCTATCTAGTGAATTGTCAAACATATGTGCTGCATACTGTCTAGGCTGTAGTGGGGTAGCCCATATGGGGTACAACCCAAATTAGGGTTTACTACTTGTACTCCTGCATGCTGCTAGTTCACTCATTCCTGCCTGTTCATTCTGACATGGTATCAGAGCAGGTCCTTTGCTAGGACCGCTCCTAGGGCCCACCGCTACCTACCTACCTACCTACCTATCGTGCGCCCTCGTGCGCCCTCGTGCGCCCTCGTGCGCCCTCGTGCGCCCTCGTGCGCCCTCGTGCGCCTCTCACTACCGAGCGCCCTCGTGCGCCTTCGCGCCCTCGTGCGCCTCTACCTACCGCGCGCCCTCGTGCGCCTTAGCGCCCTCGTGCGCCTCTACCTACCGCGCGCACGCAGCCCGCTAGCCACCCGCGCGCGGCTCGTTTTTAACGCGCGCGACTCGCTAGCCGCCCGTGCGCGGCCGATTTTTCGCGCGCGCGCCTCGCTAGCCGCCCGCGCGCGGCCGATTCTTCGCGCGCGTGACCCGCTAGCCGCCCGCGCGCGATCCCTCAGCCGCCCCTTCGCGGCTTCGACTTCGTCTGCAGCAGCTGCCGCCACCGAACCTGCAGCAGCAGCCGCCGCCGACCTGCAGCAGCTGCCGCCGCCGAGCCTGCAGCAGCAGCCGCCGCCGACCTGCAGCAGCTGCCGCCGCCGAGCCTGCAGCAGCAGCCGCCGCTCGACCTGCAGCAGCTGCCGCCGCCGAGCCTGCAGCAGCTGCCGCCGCCGAGCTTGCAGCAGCAGCCGCCGCTCGACCTGCAGCAGCTGCAGCAGCCGAGCCTGCAGCAGCAGCCGCCGCCGACCCTGCAGCAGCAGCCGCCGCCGAGCCTACAGCAGCGGCCGCCGCCGAGCCTGCAGCAGCAGCCGCCGCTCGACCTGCAGCAGCTGCCGCCGCCGAGCTTGCAGCAGCAGCCGCCGCTCGACCTGCAGCAGCTGCAGCAGCCGAGCCTGCAGCAGCAGCCGCCGCCGACCCTGCAGCAGCAGCCGCCGCCGAGCCTACAGCAGCGGCCGCCGCCGACCCTGCAGCAGCAGCCGCCGCTCGACCTGCAGCAGCTGCCGCCGCCGAGCCTGCAGCAGCAGCCGCCGCTCGACCTGCAGCAGCTGCCGCCGCCGAGCTTGCAGCAGCAGCCGCCGCTCGACCTGCAGCAGCTGCAGCAGCCGAGCCTGCAGCAGCAGCCGCCACCGACCCTGCAGCAGCAGCCGCCGCCGAGCCTACAGCAGCGGCCGCCGCCGACCCTACAGCAGCAGCCGCCGCTCGACCTGCAGCAGCTGCCGCCGCCGAGCCTACAGCAGCGGCCGCCACAGACCCTGCAGCAGCTGCCGCGGAGCTCCCTGCTACGACCTGGCCCCGCCCCGCTGTTGCAGCGGCCACGCTGTCGCCACTGTCTTGCGCCCGCCGCACCAACCACTGGTGAGCTTTGCCGTGCTAGCACTGCTACCGTTACTGCTGCTGCTACTGCCTTTACTGCTCCTGCTGTTGCTGCCGCTACTGCTGCTGCTCCTGACGTGGCCAGATGCAGCTCCAGCAGGCTCGTGAGTGGTACGCCGGCTTGGGCAGTCGGGGTGGCCGTAGTGGTAGTCGCTCTGGAGTGCGTCGTTCGGGAGCCTCTGGTAGTAGACCGGTGCAGCAGACGTGCCCTCTTCTGCTCCAGCAGGCTCGTGAGTGGTACGCCGGTTTGGGCAGTCGGGGTGGCCGGCGTGGTAGTCGCTCTGGCGTGCGTCGTTCGGGAGCCCCTGGTAGTGGACAGGTGCAGCAGCCGTGCCCTCTTCTGGTCCAGCAGGCTCGTGAGTGGTACGCCGGTTTGAGCAGTCGGGGTGGCCGTAGTGGTAGTCGCTCTGGCGTCCGTCGTTCGGGAGCCTCAGGTAGTGGACAGGTGCAGCAGCCGTGCCCTCTTCTGCTCCAGCAGGCTCGTGAGTGGTACGCAGGTTTGAGCAGTCGGGGTGGCCGTAGTGGTAGTCGCTCTGTGAGTGAGGCAGCCGCTCTCGGTGCCAGTACGTCTGTTGCCCTCGGTGCAGGTGAGGCTACCACTCCCGGTACTCGCGTGTCTGCTACTCCAGGTGCTGGTGAGCCTACTACTCTAGGTGCTAGTGCGTCTGCTGCTCCAGGTGCTCGCGTGTCTGCTACCCCAGGTGATGGTGAGGCTGCTGCCCTAGGTGCTAGTGCGTCTGTGCCCCCTGGTACTGAGTCGACTGCAGCACTGCACACCTTCACCCTGGACTCAGGTGCTTCTCGCTCTTTCTTTCGTGACCGCACTGTCCTTGAGCCACTCGCTCGGCCAGTTGCTGTCTCCCTTGCTGACCCCTCTGGGGGTCCGGTCATTGCGACCTCCTCCACTGTCCTTCCTTGTCCTGCGGTCCCGTCCGGCACGCTGTCAGGTCTCTACCTCCCCTCGTTCTCTACGAACTTGGTGGCGGGTAGTGCGCTCCAGGACTCGGGTGTTCACCAGTTCACCCCTGCCTACGAGCGCGTGACACACTGCACGTGTGCTCGGACGGGTCGCCACCTGGCTACTTTCACTCGAGAGCCGGGGTCGGACCTGTACACACTGACCACTGAGTCCCCTCAGGTAGCTGCGTCTGCGTCTACGTCTGCGTCTGCGTCAGGTCAGCTGTCCGCCCCCTGCTCGTGTCGCTCTCTGGCGCATGAGACTGTCCTTTGGCACCACCGCCTTGGTCACCCGTCTGTGCAGCGCCTTCGGGCCATGCACAAACGGGACCTTGTTGCTGGTCTTCCCAGGGTGCTCCCTCCCCTTCCCGACTCACCTGCTCCTCCCTGTCTTCCCTGTGTCGAGGGGCGGCAGCGCGCCGCTCCTCACTCCTCCTCCTTTCCCCCGACGACTGCTCCTTTGCAGACACTCCACATGGACGTGTGGGGCCCAGCCCGCGTCCGTGGTCAGGGTCAGGAGAGGTACTTCCTGATTGTTGTTGACGACTTCTCGCGCTACACCACGGTCTTCCCCTTGCGCACCAAGGGTGACGTCCCTGATGTCTTGATCCCTTGGATCCGCAGATCTCGTCTCCAGCTTAGTGAGCGTTTCCGCTCCGACTTCCCTGTCCTGCGTCTGCACTCTGACAGAGGTGGAGAGTTTTCCTCTGGCCTCTTGGAGGCCTTCTGTCAGCAGGAGGGCATTGAGCAGTCGTTCACGCTTCCGGCCTCTCCACAGCAGAATGGGGTTGCTGAGCGCCGCATTGGCTTGGTCATGGAGGTCGCTCGTACCTCCTTGGTTCATGCGGCTGCCCCCCACTTTCTGTGGCCGTTTGCAGTCCGATACGCTGCGCATCAGCTCAACCTCTGGCCCCGTGTCTCCTTACCGGAGACTTCTCCGACACTGCGTTGGACGGGAGAGGCTGGCGATGCGTCACGTTTTCGGGTCTGGGGATCCCGAGCTTTTGTCCGCGACACGTCCGCGGACAAGCTCTCCCGTCGCGCTGTTCCCTGCGTCTTCCTTGGCTTTGTCCCGGACGCCCCTGGTTGGCAGTTCTACCACCCCACCTCGCGGCGTGTCCTGGCCTCTCAGGACGTCACTTTTGACGAGTCCGTCCCCTACTACCGCCTCTTCCCCTACCGCACTGCCCCGCTCCCCCCCCCGCCTCTCTTCCTCGCTCCAGGTGCTGAGGTACCAGACCCCCTCCCCCCTCAGGGTGCCGCTCCCTCAGGTGTGTCCCAGGTAGACCCGGGTGAGCCTGTCGAGGTAGCTGTTGACTCTCGTCCTGCGTCTAGGGGTGCTGAGCCTGGGGGTGCTGAGTCTGGGGGTGCTGAGCCTGGGGGTGTTGAGCCTGGAGGTGCGGAGCCTGGGGGTGTTGAGCCTGGAGGTGCGGACCCTGGAGGTGTGGAGCCTGGAGGTGCTGAGCCTGGGGGTGCGGAGTCTGGGGGTACTGAGACTGAGCGTGCTACACCTGGAGGAGCCCTCTCCTCCCAGCAGCTGCAGGAGAGGTACCTCGAGTACTGCCGCCTCCGGAGAGGTGCTGCTGGAGCTCGTCCCGGTACTTCCCCTCCTACCCAGGAGCTCCCCCCCATTCAGCAGATCCGAGAGTGGTACACGCGACGCTGCAGTCTTCGGAGTGGTGCTCCGGGTGCTGCGGACCCTGGGGGTGGCACTGCTGCTGGTGCTGAGGACCCGGGCTTTGGAGCTGCTGCTGGTGCTGAGGACCCGAGCGGTGGCGCTGCTGCTGGTGCTGAGGACCCGAGTGGTGGAGCTGCTGCTGGTGCTGAGGACCCGAGCGGTGGCGCTGCTGCTGGTGCTGAGGACCCGAGTGGTGGAGCTGCTGCTGGTGCTGAGGACCCGGGCGTTGGAGCTACTGCTGGAGCTGAGGACCCGGACGGTGGAGCTGCTGCTAATGCTGCGGAGCCGAGCGGTGGCGCTGCTGCTGGTGCTGAGGACCCGGGCGTTGGAGCTACTACTGGAGCTGAGGACCCGGGAGTTGGAGCTGCTGCTGGTACTGAGGACCCTGCCGCTGGTGTCTCTGCTGGTTCTGGAGACGCTGCGCGGCCGCGACCGTACTTCGTTCCGCTCCTTCAGTAGGTTCTTGGTCAGGCTCCTCCTCCTTGTCCTCCTCCCTCCGTAGAGTGTCCTCCGCCTGTCCAGTCGCAGTCACAGTTACCGCCTGCCTCGCCTCTTCCTCGTCCCTCTCCTTACACTGGTCCCACCGGAGGCCTTTCAGAGCGTCGTGAGCCTGCGTCTCGTCCTGCGTCGCCTGTTCGTACTGCTCGCACTGGTCGTCGTGTCCCACGTGAGCGTCCTCCTCCTGTTCCTGGCACTCACTACATGACTCTGCGTCCCTCCACTGCTCCTCAGCGTGTCCCTCTGCCGTCTCCTCCTGCGTCCTCTCTACCTACTCTTCCTGACCCGGAGTCTGACTCCCGTCGTGCTGCCAGTCCCACTGTCACGCGTCTTCTCGCCACAGTTGTCACTGACCCTACTTTTGAGTCCGCCGCTGCGTCTGCTCTGGTCGCTGAGTTGGTTGACTTTGCTGCTCGCTGTCGCCTAGACTACGCTGCTAGCCTTGTTGCTGAGTCTGAGTCTGAGTCTGCCTGTCCTCCGTCCGTCGGTGGTGAGTGTGCTCTGTTAAACTGTATTATGCTTGTAGGCTGTAGTGGGGTAGCCAATATGGGGTACAACCCCAACTAGGGTTTCATATTTGTACCCAAACTTCTGTTAGTTCATTCATTCTTGCCTAGTTATCTTGAGATGGTATTCAGAGCAGGAGGTCCCTAGGACCTACCGACCGTTTTTTAGGGCCCACCACCGCTCGCATGCGGTTACCACGCTACCCCGTGCCCTAGCCTCGTAGCGCCCTCGTGCGCCCTCGTTAGCGCCCTCGCGCGCCCCTCGTTAGCGCCCTCGCGCGCACCCTCGTTAGCGCCCTCGCGCGCCCCTCGTTAGCGCCCTCGCGCGCCCCTTGCTAGCGCCCTCGCGCGCCCCTCACTAGCGCCCTCGCGCGCCCCTCGCAGTGTCGCCCGCCCGCCGAGCCGCCCGCTCGCAGCCCGCTCGTCCCGCTGCCCGCTTCGCAGCCCGCCCGCCCGCTCGCTGCCCGCTTCGCGGCCCGCCCGCTTCGCAGCCCGCTCGCCCCGCTGCCCGCTTCGCAGCCCGCCCGCCCGCTCGCTGCCCGCTTCGCGGCCCGCCCGCTTCGCAGCCCGCCCGCCCGCTCGCTGCCCGCTTCGCAGCCCGCTCGCCCCGCTGCCCGCTTCGCAGCCCGCCCGCCCGCTCGCTGCCCGCTTCGCGGCCCGCCCACTTCGCAGCCCGCCCGCCCGCTCGCTGCCCGCTTCGCGGCCCGCCCGCCTCGCAGCCCGCTCGCCCCGCTGCCCGCTTCGCAGCCCGCCCGCCCGCTCGCTGCCCGCTCGCAGCGCCGCCCGCCCGCCCGCTACCTGCTTCGCAGCGCCGCCCGCTGCCTCACTGCCCGCTTGCTGCGTCGCCCGCCCGCCCCGCTGCCCGCTTCGCAGCCCGCCCGCCGCGCTTCTCGCCTGCTGCTCCCTGCCTGTGCACCGCCGCTTGCTCCTGCTGTGGCTGCTAGCTTCGCTCTAGCGCGTCCCCTCTGCTGCTGCCGCTGCTCTGCTGTGCCCTCACGCCTGAGCTATGGCCTCTATTCGCGTTCTTTCCTTCGATGCTGAGGGCCGTCCCGTGCAGTTCACTTCCTGGCTCGACGACCTGCAGTTGTATCTTATGAGCAATAGCACGGACCACATCTCCCTCTATGACTACGCGTCTGGTGCTGCCGCTGCTCCTGCTGCCACAGCCGAGCTTAGTGTTCGTTCCCACTGGCAGACTCGTGACGCAGCTGCTCGCCTAGCCATTCGCAGTCACCTGCCGCTAGCTGAGCTCGAGCATTTTGGCGACTGCAAATCCGCTAAGGCCCTGTACGATGCTGTCGTTGCTCGCTACTCCTCGCCTGCCACAGCCGAGCTTAGCCGCCTCATGCTGCCGTACCTGTTCCCCGATCTGTCCACCTTTACTACAGTCGCCGATCTTATCACCCACCTTCGCACTAGTGATGCTCGCCTGCGTGCCGCCCTTCCCACCGAGTTCTGCGCTAAGAACCCCCCTCCACTGTACTGGACACTCCACTTCATAGTCACCCGTCTCCCTGACACCCTCCGCTCAGTTCGAGACCACTTCCTTGCTCGCTGTCCCACTGAGCTCACAGTCGCCCTCCTAGAGGAGCAGCTGCTCGCGGCCGAAAAGAGCATTGTAGCTGTCGGTGCTGCTCGTGGCGCTCCTCGCACCCCCATCTTTGAGGGGTGTTCTCCCTCTCCCCTCGCTCCCTCCTACGCTGCTGCTGCTGCTGTTGACTTCCTTGGTGCTGAGTCTGTTGGCGCTGCTTCTGCTCCTGGTGGGAGGCGCCGCACCGGCAAGGGCAAGGGGGGCAAGGGTGGTGGTGGTGGCGCTGGGGGGGGAGGAGGTGGGGGAGGTGGGGGGGGAGGCGGTGCTGGAGGGAGCGGTGGCGGGAGCGCTGGTGGGAGTGGGGTCGGTGGTGGAGGCGGGGGCGGCGGAGGAAGCAGTGGCAGTAGTGGCGGCGGTGGCGGTGGCGGCGGTGGCGGCGGTGGCGGTGGTGGCGGTGGTGGCGGTGGCGGTCGGAGCGGTGGTAGTGGTGGCGGCGGAGGTCGGAGTGGAGGCACTGGCTCGGGCCAGAGCTCCCAGCAGCAGCAGCGTCCCCAGACGACCCAGCAGCTTCGTGAGTGGCTTGCTCAGCGTGGGACGTCGGGGGGCAGTGGCCGCTGTTCTTATGTCATTCGCACAGGTGACCGCAAGGGACAGACGTGTGGGAGGTTCCACACCCCGTACCGCTGCTTCTCCCGCCTTGACGATGCTTGGCGTGAGGAGATGGGTGCGGATGTTGAGCGCCCCCGCTGGGCTGAGCTCATGAGGGCTGGTGTTGATATATTTGCTCTTGACTATGATGCTATTATTGCTGCCATGTATGCATTGACTGTTAGTGCCGAGGGAGACTGTTACTTGTGTGTGCCGCCTGACCCAGGTATAGAGCCCGCTGCCCTGGGTACTAGTGAGTCTGCTCTCTCTGGTATGGTGCCCCCTGTACTTGCTCCCTCCAGTGCTGTCCCGGCTGGTTTCGAGTCTGCTCTCTCAGGTACAGCACCCACAGAGACTGCTCTCTCAGGTACCGCACCGGCTGAGGCCTGTCACACCTTCACCCTTGACTCAGGTGCTTCCCGTTGCTTCTTTCGTGACAGTACTGAGCTCACACCGCTTCCTGCACCGGTCCCAGTCTCCTTGGCTGACCCCTCTGGGGGCCCAGTCCTTGCCCAGTCCACCACTGTCCTCCCTTGTCCGGCGGTTCCGTCTGGCTCGTTGTCGGGTTTCCACCTCCCCTCGTTCTCGACGAACCTGGTGAGCAACGCTGTCCTCCAGGATCAGTGGGTTGACACCTTTACCCCTGGAGGACAGCGTGTGGCGATCTGCACGTGCTCCAGGACCGGCCGTCACCTGGCTACGTTTACCCGTCGGCCGGGGTCGAGTCTCTACACACTGACCACTGCGTCTCCTCAGGTCGCTGCTGTCGGTCAGGTGTCTGCGTCAGGTCTGGTAGCCCACGCCTGTGAGTGTCGTTCCCTGTCGCACCAGACTCTTCTCTGGCACCACCGCCTGGGTCACCCCTCCTTGCCACGCCTTCGTGGCATGCACCGTCGCCACCTTGTGTCTGGTCTTCCCAGGTCCCTCCCTCCCCTCCCTGCCTCGCCTGCGCCGCCTTGCCTTCCTTGCGTCGAGGGGCGGCAGCGCGCCGCTCCTCACTCCTCCTCGTTCCCCCCGACAGAGGCTCCTCTGCAGACCCTCCACCTGGACGTGTGGGGCCCAGCCCGCGTTCGTGGTCAGGGCGGTGAGCGGTACTTTTTGCTGGTTGTCGACGACTACTCGCGTTACACCACGGTCTTCCCCTTGCGCACCAAGGGTGAGGTCCCTGCTGTTCTGATCCCTTGGATCCGCACAGTTCGTCTCCAGCTCCGCCGCCGTTTTCGGACGGATCTTCCTGTCCTGCGTCTGCACTCTGACAGAGGTGGTGAGTTTTCCTCCGATCTCTTGAGGACCTTCTGTCAGGCGGAGGGCATCGAGCAGACCTTCACGCTTCCGGACTCCCCACAGCAGAATGGGGTTGCTGAGCGCCGCATTGGCTTGGTCATGGAGGTCGCTCGTACCTCCTTGGTTCACGCGGCGGCTCCCCATTTTCTGTGGCCGTTTGCTGTCCGGTACGCTGCGCATCAGCTCAACCTCTGGCCCTGTGTCTCCTTGCCGGAGACCTCGCCCACACTGCGTTGGACGGGGGAGGTTGGCGATGCGTCGCGCTTCCGGGTGTGGGGTGCTCGTGCCCTTGTCCGCGATACGTCCGCGGACAAGCTCTCCTCCCGCACGCTTCCCTGTGTCTTCCTTGGCTTTGTCCCTGACGCGCCTGGCTGGCAGTTTTACCACCCCACCTCGCGCCGGGTCTTCGCCTCTCAGGATGTCACCTTTGACGAGTCGGTCCCTTTTTACCGTCTCTTCCCCTACCGCACTGCCCCCCTCCCTCCCCCGCCGCTTTTCCTTGCTCCTGGTCCCCCTCCGGTAGACCCCCTTCCCCCTCAGGGTCCTGCTCCTTCAGGTGTCTCTCAGGTAGACCCTCCTCCCGTCGCTGAGCCTGTCGAGGTCACAGGTGACTCAGGTGCTGCTGCGGGTGGTGCTGCTGGGAGTGCTGAGCCTGGGGGTGCTGGGCCTGGGGGTGCTGGGGCTGCGGGTGCTGGGACTGAGGGTGCTGGAGCTGAGGGTACGGTGCCTGAGAGTACGGAGCCTGGGGGTGCTGAGCCTGGGGGTGCTGAGCCTGCGGGTGCGGGGCCTGGGAGTGCTGGGACTGCGGGTGCTGGAGCTGAGGGTACTGTGCCTGAGAGTTTGCCGCCTGGGGGTGCTGAGCCTGGGGGTGCTGCGACTGGGGGTGCTGAGCCTGCGGGTACTGAGCCTGCGGGTACTGAGCCTGGGGGTGCTGCTACTGAGCCTACGGAGCCTCGGGTTACTGCGTCTGGGGGTGCTCCGGTTCGGGGTGCTGAGCAGTCTCTCACACCGCAGCAGCTTCGTGACTGGTACGTCCGGCGCTTTCGCCGTCCTAGTGGCTCGGCTGGAGTTTGGGGTGCTGGGGCTGCTCGTACTGGGGGTACTGGAGCTGCCGGGACTGGTTGTTCTGGGAGCACTGCGACTGGAGCTGCTGGAGCTGGGGACTCTGGCGCTGGCGGTGCTAGCGGAGTTGGAGCTGCCGACTCTGGGGGTGGCGCTGCTGCTGGTGCTGCGGACCCGCCTGGTGGAGCTGCTGCTGGAGCTGAGGACCCGAGCGGTGGCGCTGCTGCTGGTGCTGGGGACCCGGACGTTGGAGCTCCTGCTGGTCCTGAGGACCCGGCCGCTGGAGTCTCTTCTGCTTCTGGAGACGCTGCGCGGCCGCGACCGTACTTCGTACCGCTCCTTCAGCAGGTTCTTGGGCAGGCTCCTCCTCCTTGTCCTCCTCCCTCCGTAGAGTGTCCTCCGCCTGTCCAGTCGCAGTCACAGTTACCGCCTGCCTCGCCTCTCCCTGGTCCCTCCCCTTACACTGGTCCCACAGGAGGTCTTACAGAGCGTCGTGAGCCTGAGTCTCGTCCTGCGTCGCCTGCTCGTCCTGCTCGCACTGGTAGTCGTGTCCGTCGTGAGCGTCCTCCTCCTGTCCCTGGCACTCACTACATGACTCTGCGTCCCTCCACTGCTCCTCGGCGTGTCCCTCTACCGTCTCCTCCTGCGTCCTCTTTGCCTGCCGTTCCGGACCCTGAGTCTGACCGGTATCGCGCTGAGCACCCTACAGTCACGCGTCTCCTAGCTACTGTTGTCACTGACCCTACCTTTGAGTCCTCGGCTGCGTCTGCTCTGGTCGCTGAGTTGGTTGACTTTGCTGCTGCCTGTCGTCTAGACTACGCTGCTAGCCTTGTTGCTGAGTCAGAGTCTGCGTCTGTCTGTCCTCCGTCCGTCGGGGGTGAGTGTGCTCTTGGCACGGACGTCCTTGAGGACAGGCAGGAGGACTTTGACTCTCTTGCGGCTGCTGTACCTCATCTCGTGGCCTGGTTGCTTGCCCCTGAGGGAGACCCGGATGCACTAGACATCCCCACTCCGCGCACTTACGCAGAGGCGATCTCGGGTCCCTACTCCTCTCAGTGGCAGACAGCCATGGACGCAGAGATGGCATCCTGGAAGTCCACAGGCACCTACGTCGACGAGGTTCCCCCTCCTGGGGCGAACATCGTCGATGGCATGTGGATTTTCAGGGTGAAGCGGCCGCCAGGTTCTCCGCCTGTCTTCAAGGCTCGTTACGTTGCTAGAGGCTTCAGTCAGCGTCAGGGGGTCGACTTCTTCCAGACCTTCTCCCCCACCCCGAAGATGACCACTCTTCGGGTTCTGCTGCACGTTGCTGCTCAGCGTGACTACGAGCTTCACTCTCTTGACTTCAGCACAGCGTTCCTGCAGGGCAGCCTGCACGAGGAGATCTGGCTGCGCCGCCCACCTGGCTTTACTGGGTCGTTTCCCCCTGGTACCCAGTGGAGTCTCCGCCGGCCAGTCTACGGTCTCCGCCAGGCGCCACGTGAGTGGCACGACACACTGAGGACTACACTTGCGGCTCTTGGGTTCGCGCCGTCTACTGCTGACCCGTCGCTGTTTCTGCGCACAGACACGTCGCTGCCGCCGTTCTACATTCTCGTGTACGTCGACGACTTGGTCTTTGCTACTGCTGACACTGAGGCACTCGCTCGTGTGAAGTCGGAGCTGCAGAAGAGACACACCTGCACTGACCTGGGTGAACTGCGTAGCTACCTTGGCTTGCAGATCACCCGGGACAGAGCTCGCCGCACCATCACCCTGACTCAGTCACACATGGTGCAGCAGGTCCTTCAGCGCTTCGGCTTCCAGTTCTCCTCACCACAGGCCACACCTCTGGCTACCAGCCACTCGCTCTCAGCTCCACCTTCGGACGAGTCCGTAGAGCCGAGTGGCCCGTACCCAGAGCTTGTAGGCTGCCTCATGTACCTGATGACTTGCACACGACCTGACCTCGCGTACCCTCTTAGCATCCTTGCTCGTTACGTTGCGCCTGGGAGACACAGGCGAGAGCACTAGGAGGCTGCTAAGAGGGTGCTGCGCTACTTGTGCAATACATCAGGCATGGGGCTGGTGCTTGGAGGACGCGACAGAGTTGTCCTCACTGGTCACTCGGACGCTTCTTGGGTGGACGACCTGGCTACGCAGCGGTCGTCACAGGGTTACACCTTCAGCCTTGGCTCTGGTTCTGTCTCGTGGCGGTCCACCCGCTCTTCCTCTGTTCTCGGCTCTAGTTGTGAGGCTGAGATCTACGCCACAGCCATGGCTGCACAGGAGTTACGCTGGCTGACCTACCTGCTGACTGACTTGGGAGAGCGGCCTAGTTCTCCTCCAGTTCTGTACGGTGACAACAAGGCGGCTCTTGCCTTGTGTCAGGAGCACAGTCTGGAGCACAGGACGAAGCACATTGCTCTTCGCTACTTTCTTGCTCGAGAGCTTCAGTAGCGCGGTCAGCTTCGGCTTGTGTACGTGGACTCGAAGGCCAACACTGCTGATATCTTCACCAAGGCGCTCCCGCCTAGTGATCATCAGCGGCACTGTACTTCTTTAGGCCTTGTGTCCACGTTTCCTCACTTGCTCACTGCTTGACATTCTTTGTACTGTACTTTATATATATCTTGTTGCTTGCTTGCTAGGTTTTGATCACTGTGTTGCTTGTCTTGTACTATATCTAGCACTGCATGTGAACTGGCCTTGTGGCCTTTACTTGTGCTCGGAGTGTGGTGACGTTGTGATCCACCCTGGGCTTTGCTTTGCTTTGCTGGACTGGTCTTGTGACCCTTTGTTCTCCCCCACTTTGCCTATGGGGGTGTGTTAAACTGTATTATGCTTGTAGGCTGTAGTGGGGTAGCCAATATGGGGTACAACCCCAACTAGGGTTTCATATTTGTACCCAAACTTCTGTTAGTTCATTCATTCTTGCCTAGTTATCTTGAGATGCTCTTGGCACGGACGTCCTTGAGGACAGACAGGAGGAGTTCCAGTGCTTTGCTGCTGCTTTGCCCCACCTCGTGTCCATGCTAGTTGCCCCTGAGGGAGACCCGGATGCACCAGACATCCCGACCCCGCGCACTTACGCTGAGGCGATGGCGGGTCCCTACTCCTCTTAGTGGCAGACAGCCATGGACGCAGAGATGGCTTCCTGGAAGTCCACACGCACCTACGTCGACGAGGTTCCCCCACCTGGGGCGAACATCGTCAGTGGCATGTGGATTTTCAGGGTGAAGCGGCCGCCGGGTTCTCCGCCTGTCTTCAAGGCGCGTTACGTGGCTCGAGGCTTCAGTCAGCGAGAGGGAGTAGACTTCTTTCAGACCTTCTCCCCCACCCCGAAGATGACTACTCTTCGGGTGCTGCTGCACATAGCCGCTCACCGCGACTACGAGCTTCACTCACTTGACTTCAGCACTGCTTTCTTGCAGGGCAGCCTGCACGAGGAGATCTGGCTGCGCCGCCCCCCTGGCTTCACTGGGTCGTTTCCTCCTGGTACCCAGTGGAGGCTTCAGCGGCCGGTCTACGGTCTCCGCCAGGCTCCACGTGAGTGGCACGACACACTGAGGACTACACTTGCGGCTCTTGGGTTCGCGCCTTCTACTGCTGACCCGTCGCTGTTTCTGCGCACCGACACTTCGCTGCCGCCGTTCTACATCCTCGTGTACGTCGACGACTTGGTCTTTGCCACTGCTGACACTGCGGCACTCGCCCATGTGAAGTCGGAGCTGCAGAGGAGACACACGTGCACAGACCTGGGTGAGCTGACAAGCTATCTTGGCTTGCGGATCACCCGGGACAGAGCACGGCGCACCATCACCCTGACTCAGTCACACATGGTGCAGCAGGTTCTCCAGCGCTTCGGCTTCACGTACTCCTCGCCTCAGTCCACTCCTCTGCCTACCGGTCACTCGCTCTCAGCTCTGCCTTCAGATGAGTCCGTAGAGCCGAGTGGCCCGTATCCAGAGCTTGTGGGCTGCCTCATGTACCTGATGACCTGCACTCGACCTGACCTTGCATACCCTCTTAGCATCCTTGCACGCTATGTCGCTCCTGGCCGTCACAGGAAGGAGCACATGGATGCCGCTAAGAGGGTGTTGCGCTACTTGTGCAGTACGTCGGGCATGGGGCTAGTGCTTGGAGGGCGAGACCGAGTTGTGCTCACTGGACACTCAGACGCTTCTTGGGCGGACGACCAGGCTACTCAGCGGTCGTCTCAGGGTTACACCTTCAGCCTTGGCTCTGGCTCAGTTTCTTGGCGTTCCACACGCTCTTCGTCTGTTCTCAGCTCCAGTTGTGAGGCTGAGATCTACGCCACAGCCATGGCGGCCCAGGAGCTTCGCTGGCTGACCTACCTGCTGACCGACTTGGGAGAGAGGCCTCGTTCTCCTCCAGTGCTGTACGTCGACAACAAGGCTGCCATTGCCTTGTGTGAGGAGCACAGACTGGAGCACCGAACGAAGCACATCGCCCTGCGGTACTTCCTGGCTAGAGAGCTACAGCAGCGTGGTCAGCTTTGTCTGCGTTACGTGGCCACTGAGGCCAACATTGCTGATGTGTTCACCAAGGCGCTCCAGCCTTGTGACCATCAGCGCTTTTGTACTCTTTTGGGCCTTGTGCCTACTGGACCTCACTTGCTCACTTCTTGACTTTGCTTGTACTGTGATCTATATATATATATACCTGCATGTTTACTCTTGCTAGGTTGTGATCACTGTATCTCTGGCTCTGTTATAAACCTGCATGTGAACTGGTCTTGTGACCGCTTGCTTGTGCTCGGAATTTGTGTGGAATCCTCGAGATCCACCCTGAGCCTGTTTTGCCTTGCTTTGCTTGACTAGTCTTGTGACCCCTTGTTCTCCCCCACTTTGCCTATGGGGGTGTGTCAAACATATGTGCTGCATACTGTCTAGGCTGTATTGGGGTAGCCCATATGGGGTACAACCCAAATTAGGGTTTACTACTTGTACTCCTGCATGCTGCTAGTTCACTCATTCCTGCCTGTTCATTCTGACGTGAATTAGCTATCATTCAATTCTTCTTAATCTACTGAAGCCCCACGTTAAGTGAGTTGAGATATTCTTCTCTTAGTCACGTGCTTGGCTGTTTGGTGAAGATATGGGTTTCTAATCTAGTTTTTTTTACTAAATTTCAACAATTCGATTTCAAACTCTTCCTGCTAGTCTCCACTTCTCATCACCTTTCATGATGTACCCTAGCTTATCTATCTAGAAGAAAGTTGAGCTCAATTCATGTTGACTTCTATGTTCCTGCATATACCAACATACAATCCAACATCCTGTTTTTTGTTATTTCCTGAACGTGTTTATCTTATCAATCATCAACAGTTGGTTTACATAAGCATCTTCAATTCAGGCTGCACCAAATTTCAATGTCTCCATTTGAAGTTTTTGTGGTACGATTTTGAGATTGCTTGTTTGTTAATAGTATTGATTTACCCGCTTTTTATTTTTACTTTGTCTTTCAATTTAAGTCTCATAAAAAATGCTGTTGTTCTTCATTCTGTTACTCTTCTTAGAAGGGAAAACAAGAACGGATCCACACCGTCAGCATTGAAATTGTGTCAGATTGTTCAGCATACCAAGGTCATAATTTGATGTTTGACTATGTTCACCAATGTTCTGAATTCATTAAGAACATATTTGTATCACAACTATTCTGTTCAATATTTTCACCCTTTTAATGCTTGCTTCTACTTCTATGTATGTGTTTCTAACATTTGATACATATGTACTATACGTTTTGTGTACTGTCTTACAGCAACATAATCAAGATTTGGCATCATCCCTTCCGAAACTGGAAGTCTACTGAAGTGTTGGCTGTAAGCATTCAAGCTATTACATTGTTTTTTTAAATATACAATGTATTGTTATTTCATGGAGCAATTCTCATTTTGAGCAAGTTATTTGGTGGTGTAGCTGGTAAATAAATATATGCTTGTGTATATACTTGTGTATATGCTTCTCTTATGCTTTTGTTTTTGCTTTTTATTTTCCCTATTTAACTCATTTTTTAAACAAGTTTGTCTCCTTTTGTGTTTAAGCTCAGATTGGTGTTGTAACTCTTTGTGGGCGCTTGAATCTTGCTGAAGCTGAATATCCAAGGTCCATAATGTTCTGAACTTTTCAACAAAAAAAAAAAAAAATCTGTAATTTTGTGCTTTAATTTCTTAATGTTAATATTGCTGGTACTTTGTGCCTTCTTCTCTGTTTGTTGGTCATACATTTAGCCATTCAAAATATAAATCAGGCATGTTTCATTGGGACTTAATTATAATGGGATTAATTACTATGATGTTTATGCATTGTTTTTTTGAAATTTTAGTACTATCTTGTCAAAATATATACATATATTGTGCATCCATTTTGGTTTTTGTGTCAATTCCTTTGTCTCTGTGTTTTTCAGCGTGCGAACTTGGATTGGCGTCGGGGCATTTGAGGGAGCACTTCGTGACATTTGGAGATGGGCACTCCTGCACCTAGACTCTTTACGGGGGCTTCAATTGACGGTGCGTTAACTAGAAGGTTTGTGTTTCGTAGAAGAAATGTACGTGGGGATGGGGCATGTTTATATCGGTGCTTGTCACTCGCAATAACCAATAATGATGAACTTTGGCGCCCATTAAAGAACAAAATCGTTCAACATGCACATGCAAATCGGGCAAGATACCAAGTGATAGTGTCGATGTGTCATGATGTTCCGCTAGCATCGGCTGCAGCTCTCGAGCAAGGAAGTACCGAAGGGCGATGTGCTTCGTTCTGTGCTCCAGTCTGTGCTCCTCACACAAGGCAATGGCAGCCTGGTTGTCGACGTACAGCACTGGAGGAGAATGAGGCCGCTCTCCCAAGTCGGTCAGCAGGTAGGTCAGCCAGCGTAGCTCCTGGACAGACTCAGACTCAGACTCAGCAACGAGGCTAGTGGCGTAGTCTAGACGACAGGCAGCAGCAAAGTCAACTAACTCAGCGACCAGAGAAGACGCAGCGGTGGACTCAAAGGTAGGGTCAGTGACAACAGTAGCGAGGAGACGCGTGACAGTGGGACTGGCAGCACGACGGGAGTCAGACTCCGGGTCAGGAAGAGTAGGAAGAGAGGAAGCAGGAGGAGACGGTAGCGGGACACGCTGAGGAGCAGTGGAGGGACGCAGAGTCATGTAGTGAGTGCCAGCGACAGGAGCAACGGACCCACGGGCGACAGGTGCAACCGGCTCTCTGAGCTACCGGTGGCTATCAGAACCCCGGAATACAGGCGCTGCAGACGACACGACGGCGGCCTCCGCTCAACCTCCCCCAACAGTCCCACACCCCTCGACACACACCCCCTGCTTCGCCCCTAGCTCCACTCCCCTTTCACCCCCCTAGTACCACTCCGACGGCTCCAACAGGTCCACCCCCCTCAGCGGCAGCTGCAGCACAGGGAGACGGAGGAGGAGGAGGAGCAGGGAACGGCACACAGAAGCTGCACCCCCATACCCCCCACCCCCAAACCCTAATCCAGGAGTACGGGCAGAAGGAGGGGTGGGGCGCCTTCAGAAGCACGAGGAACAGCGGGGAGGACAGGGGCAGCGAAGAACGGGCCGCCCACGGGTCTGGCACAGCCTCCCGAACCGCGCGCAGGCGGCCCGAGCCGCGCGCGGGCCTGGCGCAGCCCGGGCCGCGCGCGGGCCTGGCGCAGCCCGTACGGGCCGCGCGCGGGCCTGGCGCAGCCCGTACGGGCCGCGCGCCGGCTGTACGGGCCGCGCGCAGGCCACGACAGGGCGGGGGCGCACGGGGGTCCTCTACGGCAGGAAGTCGGCGTCGCGCGACCAAGGCGCGCGACAAGTAGAACAGCAGCGGAAGCATTAGGTGGTGGGCCCACCCACAGGATCGACCCAAGGGGGTCGACCTGCTCTGATACCATGTCAGAAAGAAGAGACTGGAATGATTGAACTATGAGTGAAAGCAGTACAAGTACCAAACCTTAGAATTGTGTACCCCCTATAGGCTAACCCACTGTAGCCTAAACAAACACAACATATATAATGTTTGACACACACTTCTCGAGCAATGTGAGATGTCAGAATATTATGCTCTAGCCTGTAGTGGGGTGCTCTGTAGCGAGTACAACCCTTCTAGGGTTTGCTATTTGTATCCCCATTCTTGCTAGTGCAACCCTCTTCTTTTGCCTAAACTGTCTCTTGCCTAGCTAGGACTCTCCTAGCTATGGCTCCTAAGACTACCGCTTATCTCAACATGGTATCAGAGCTTAACGTTCCTGGCCTGTGGGCCCACTTCACTGCTTCCGCTGCTACTGCTACTCCCTGTCCGCCGCGCGCCCCGTGGTGCGCGGCGTCGAAACTAGGGTTTTCAGCCCGCCGTGCGCCCCGAGGCGCGCGGCGGTTTTCTGCCCGCCGTGCGCCCCGAGGCGCGCGGCGGTTCTCTGCCCGCCGTGTGCCCCGAGGCGCGCGACGGGTTCCTGCCCCGTCACTCGGCACGTCGCCCCCGGGAGGCGCTGCGACGGGCGACGGGGACCCGCGCGTCGCCCCCCGTCGCCCGTCGTGGCCTGCGCGCGGCCCGTACACCCGGCGCGCGGCCCGTACGGGCTGCGCCAGGCCCGCGCGCGGCCCGTACGGGCTGCGCCAGTCCCGCGCGCGGCTCGGACCGCCTGCGCGCGGTTCGGGAGGCTGTGCCAGGCCCGTGGGCGCCCCGTTCTTCGCTGCCCCTGTCCTCCCCGCTGTCCCCCGTGCTTCTGAAGGCGCCCCACCCCTCCTTCTGCCCGTTCTCCTGGATTAGGGTTTGGGGTTGGGGGGTATGGGGGTGCAGCTTCTGTGTGCCGTTCCCTGCTCCTCCTCCTCCTCCGTCTCCCTGTGCTGCAGCTGCCGCTGAGGGGGGTGGACCTGTTGGAGCCGTCGGAGTGGTACTAAGGGGGGGTGAAGGGGGAGTGGAGCTAGCGGTGTAGCAGCGGGTGTGTGTCGAGGGATGTGGGACTGTTGGGGGAGGTTGAGGGGAGGTTGCCGTCGTGTCGTACGCAGCGCCTGTACTCCGGGGCACTCACTCCCGGTAGCTCAGAGAGCCGGTTGCGCCGTCGCCTGTGGGTCCGTTGCTCCTGCTGCTCGTCTTAGCCGCGGAGCCTGTTACTCCTGTACTCCGGGGCACTCACTCCCGGTAGCCACTGTGTCGCACCAGAGCCGTCTGTTGCCCGTGTGACTGCAGCTTCAGTCGTCGCCTCCCATCTACTCTCCTCTCGCCAGCCCTCCTCCTCCTCACTTCCCCGTTGTGACTACCACTAGCTTTGCTCATAATTGTGAACTTTAAACTATTGCTTCTTAAACTTGTGCTCAGAATGTGTGGTGACATTGTGATCCACCCTGAGCTTGTACTGCTTTGCTTGCTCTGCTGATTACACCCCACTTTGGCTATGGGGGTGTGTCAGAATATTATGCTCTAGCCTGTAGTGGGGTGCTCTGTAGCGAGTACAACCCTTCTAGGGTTTGCTATTTGTATCCCCATTCTTGCTAGTGCAACCCTCTTCTTTTGCCTAAACTGTCTCTTGCCTAGCTAGGACTCTCCTAGCTATGGCTCCTAAGACTACCGCTTATCTCAACATGAGAAAGGCGAAATTTGGGGCACCTCATTTCCTATTGAAACAACTACACAAACTGTACATGATGTGACAAATAACAGAGATAGCTACATTAAACAAAACTTGGTATCACCAGCTACGGTCGTGCCGAGCGCTGAACTCGGGTTGGGTGATAAGGAGCGTGACACTCCACGAAGTGCGAAAATGTCATCTTCAGGTATTCACGTTGCCTCATCTGATTCAGTGCCAACTACTGGAACACGTCATGCGCGACTGAGTTGTGTTGACGAAGTGGAAGAAGATGTGACTATTGTAAATATTTCAGATGGAAGGATTGATGCAAATGGAGATATCCATTTTTCGATTCCTAACATTGCACCGATTAGAGACCTTACTGGTATTATTGTAGAACGATCTCGATACACAGTAAGGATGATGGTAAAAGGAGGAAAAATACGCGTTGGCGGGTTCCTTACAGATCGTCATGCCGCTTGGGCACGTCAATACGCTGTCTTAAAGTATAAAGGATTGAATACGAAAGAGAAGCTTCCGTTCGACCGGCGATATTTCATCGACAACGAAAGACTTGTGCGCGTCCCATTTTTTGACTCGATGTTTAAGATCGACGATAATACCGCATCTACGCAAAATTCGAAGAAGACGTATACAGGCGTTTACCAAGGTTGTGAGAAGTTTGGATTTCGAATAATGGTGCGCGGTAAACCTTATATGTACGAAAAATGGGATTCAGAAGAATCTGCGGCACGTGCAAGACAATACTTGTTGCATCTAATTTTCGGCCCCGAATGCAGGAATAACTTATCATTTAATGTGGACGAATATTACAACGACGGCGCGTTCATTCACAATGATGATTTGGATGCATTGTTTGCTGATGTTGAAGAGCGCTTCAACGAAGAACACACGCATTCGCAAAGCGTGGAGCAAGCTAAAGGTCGATTTGAAGAAGCTTCCAAGGAAGGTCCAATATTCGGGTGCGACAGTTGCGACAAGTTAATGTTCAGGCGCCAATTGTCCAAATTGGAAAGTTCAGACTTTCCACAATTGAGAAACGTTTGCAATGGTTGCAAGAATGACATTGCGAACAAAAAAATTCCAGTTCTTTCACGAATGGCAGGTGCTTTGTTGCCGAAACGTCACGACGATCTTTCAGGATTGTCAAATTTGGAGGAGCGGTTAATTTCACCACGTATTGTGTTTTCAAGCATTACACAAAGTCACGTGGGAAAACAATACAAGATACGAGGTGGGATAGTGAATGTTCCTGTTAAAGTTGTTGACATGGTGACTGCATTACCTCGTTTACCACAAGAAGCGCATTCAGTGCGCATTCGTTTCAAACGTAAATTGTGTAATACACATAACGTTTTTGACGACAACGTGAGGCCCGCCAAGATTTTGCGCGCCCTTTCGTTTCTTGAAAAGAAAGATCTCTTCAGACAACATGGAATCACGCTGGATGAGGAAAGGATGTCAGAATTGCAACTAGAGATTGTTGATAGGGAACTTCACGACGAGTTTTTATCACAAGATCAAGCTACGGATGACGGACAATCTCGTGAGAGAGATTTGGGTTTATCGGATGAGGAGGTGGAACTAGACATCGACGAAACTTACCTTAACGTTGGCATATTGGATACGATACTTTGCAACGAGCCGCTTTATCAAAATCTGGAGCAATTCGTCTTGGAGATGGCACCTGGCGAAGGATCGAGACCGATGCCCATACTCATGGACAAATTTGTCGAAGAATTAGCATTTCCAACATTATTTTGTGGAGAAGCTCGCTTAACCGGCGTTGACACATCATCTTTAAATTATCGTGAAATTGCCAATTGAGAGCTACTTAACCAAGATGCACGCTTCTCTTCGTGCCCATCAAATATATTCTTCAAAATGTTTAAGTTGGAATTGCTTCAAATGGACAACGTAATTGGTACTCGCGTGCAAAGGGAGATGATTGAGCACGTTGGTCAGTATTCGGCAAAAGATATGCTGAACAATGACGTACGAAGATCGTTGCAGAAAAAAGATGCATTGTTCAACGAATTCAAGAGTCTCCGTGTATCGCCGCAGTACTTGGAAGATTGCAGACGCGACATATTCGCAATGATCAGACAATTGGGTCCGCCAACATTCTTTCTGACTATCTCCATGGCGGATACAAAATGGGTCGACTTGCACGTCATCTTGCTAGAGCACAACAGAAATACAGGAAACCTTGCTAAACTCTCAAACACTAATATAAATCCTCCCCTAGATTTTGAAACCGTAGCTTTACTTGTGCGTACATTCCCAGTGGTATGCGCAAGGTACTATGTCGAACGGAAGAATGCATTGTTTCGAGAGATCTTGACGAGAAAAACTGGCATTCTCGGAACAGTCGTTGATTATTTTGTCCTCGACGAATTCCAGCACCGAGGCGCTCCCCATTCTCATTGTCTTATATGGAGTGAGTTCTTGGCATGTGACGCAGCAATTCCTTTGGAAAGGATTCTTGAATTTGCTGATAAGCACATTTCGTGTCATGCGCAAGACCTCACAGAAGATTCACAAACGGAAGATCTTTTGAGAGTGCAAACGCACAGTCACACTAGAACGTGCCGATTAAACAAGGGTGGTAGGATACGAAAGTGTCGTTTTGGTATACCAAAGTATCCACTTCCCCAAACGTTGGTGTTGATGCCTTCTGACAAAAAATTATCGGAAGCAGATCTAGAACGTCATAGGTCAAATAAAGCGACTGTGGATCAATTTCTTAATACGCTCGGAAAACATCATTTGGTCGAAACGTCTAACTTGACGTTTTCCACATTCTTGGATACGGTTCGTCTAACATACGATGAGTATATAAATTGTCTTCGAATAGGTTTGAAAAAACGAACACTATTTCATGCGTGAGAAGTGAGAGACTGTTACATCAATAATTTCAACAAAACAATTCTGACAGTTTGGCGTGGAAACATGGATATTCAATTATGTATTGACCCATATAGTGTAGCAACGTATATAGCTGCTTACATGACAAAATCGGGTAAAGGAATGAGTAAAATTATAGAAAATGCGAGAAAGTTTGCGGCGATACAAGGCAAAGGTGTTCTACACGTTCTTCGCGATCTAGGAAATTATATATTGAATACGCAGGAAATTAGCGCCCAAGAGGCGATATATCTAATTCTTAGTCTTCCGTACAAAAAATCTACACGTGCCGTAGAATTCATCAATACCAATCACCCTCGTCAACGGTTGTTGTTGTTGAAGCCCAAGGCGGAGTTAGAACGCTTGGATCCCCAATCGACAGATATATTCAAGCCATATGCCTTATTGGATCGATATCTAAATCGTCCAACCATTATGGAGGCTGTATGTCTTGCTGATTTTGCAGCACAATATGAAGAAAGCTCCAGACACGACCTCATAGGACCGGATCTTTCAGCGAAGAAACGCCTTTACCGGAGAAGATCGAACAGGAAGATCATTCGTTATGTAAATTATCACAGCGATATCGAATGGCAGGTGCTTTGTTGCCGAAACGTGTCGATAAGCACATTTCGTGTCATGCGCAAGACCTCACAGAAGATTCACAAACGGAAGATCTTTTGAGAGTGCAAACGCACAGTCACACTAGAACGTGCCGATTAAACAAGGGTGGTAGGATACGAAAGTGTCGTTTTGGTATACCAAAGTATCCACTTCCCCAAACGTTGGTGTTGATGCCTTCTGACAAAAAATTATCGGAAGCAGATCTAGAACGTCATAGGTCAAATAAAGCGACTGTGGATCAATTTCTTAATACGCTCGGAAAACATCATTTGGTCGAAACGTCTAACATGATGTTTTCCACATTCTTGGATACGGTTCGTCTAACATACGATGAGTATATAAATTGTCTTCGAATAGGTTTGAAAAAACGAACACTATTTCATGCGAGAGAAGTGAGAGACTGTTACATCAATAATTTCAACAAAACAATTCTGACAGTTTGGCTTGGAAACATGGATATTCAGTTACGTATTGACCCATATAGTGTAGCAACGTATATAGCTGCTTACATGACAAAATCGGGTAAAGGAATGAGTAAAATTATAGAAAGTGCGAGAAAGTTTGCGGCGATACAAGGCAAAGGTGTTCTACACGTTCTTCGCAATCTAGGAAATTATATATTGAATACGCAGGAAATTAGCGCCCAAGAGGCGATATATCTAATTCTTAGTCTTCCGTACAAAAAATCTACACGTGCCGTAGAATTCATCAATACCAATCACCCTCGTCAACGGTTGTTGTTGTTGAAGCCCAAGGCGGAGTTAGAACGCTTGGATCCCCAATCGACAGATATATTCAAGCCATATGCCTTATTGGATCGATATCTAAATCGTCCAACCATTATGGAGGCTGTATGTCTTGCTGATTTTGCAGCACAATATGAAGAAAGTTCCAGACACGACCTCATTGGACCGGATCTTTCAGCACGCTTTTACCGGAGAAGATCGAACAGGAAGATCATTCGTTATGTAAATTATCACAGCAATATCGACGAATCGAATTTTATGCGAGAACAGACCCTGTTGTTTGTTCCTTTTCGTCAAGAAGTTTACGACCCTATCGAAGTCGCACGGATATTTGGAGCAAATGAGGAACTCATCATTTCTAAGAGGAATGAATATTCTATCAGCGGCGATTCATGGATGCGCGCATTTGAACACGCATTGCATGAGGAAGACAATAATGACAATCTGGATAATAATACGTCTCAATGTGGTGCAGATGTGGATATTGGTGTGGAGCTAGGCTTTCACAATTCTGGTCGTTCGATTGATACGTTTCGTTCAGTTGTTACAACTGACAGCGAATATTTGCAAATGGAACGCATGCTAAACGCCGAGCAACGTGCAATTGCCGACCACATTGTTCGAGGCGTGCGTCGAGGTTTCGAAAATGGACCTCTTTGCATACTCGTGAGCGGTGGTGCCGGCGTTGGCAAATCCGTATTGATTAAGACTGTTCATGATCGATTGATACGGATATTTCATGCGCAGATTCACACGGACTTCAGTACCATTAAGGTGTTGAAGTCAGGTGTTGCTGCTTTTCAAATCAAGGTTATACGATACATAATGCCCTAATGATTCCCGTCGTTCAAAATCGACGAATCAAGAAGTTGACATCGGATAAGATAAATACCTTGCGAGCACGACTCGGTGACGTAAAAGTTGTCATTGTTGATGAAATATCAATGGTGGGCAAAAATACGTTTGAATGGATCGATTTCAGACTTCGCGAGCTGACGAACAACGCGAACTTGGCTTTTGGAGGTTTGCATATGATCTTCGTTGGTGATTTTTTCCAACTTCCTCCGGTGCGCGATATCCATTGTTTCGGTGACCATTCGGCATCAACCATAAACGAATCACAATTATGGGAATGCGTACGACTCGTGGAGCTCACGACGATAATGCGTCAGCGCGATGAGGCTAGGTCTGCCGAGTTATTGAATCGAAACAAACCCGCTCGGACCTTCAACTGTTATACGCGCGTCAGATAGATACTCAGTCACCAGGAATGGAGCTCCAACATCTGTGTTGCACGAATAAAGCCATTGATTTGTTTAATCACGAAGTCTACTCTCCTCTTTGGAAGAAAAATATGCGATCCCAGCATTGGATTGTGCGTTGTTTGGGAAGGATCAATATAGAAAAAACAAACCGATCACACCTCATGGTTTTGCAACGACGGCCTCACATGGATTGTTACCTCTTTTGGAGCTCTTTACTACTTTGCGGGTCCATATGTCATGTAATGTGGATACATCCGATGGCCTTGCTAACGGCACTCCTGGCATTGTTGTTCATTTTACACAAAATAACCAACGTGTGGTGGAGATCATATGGGTCCAATTTGATGATGATGAAGTCGGGCGTAACATTCGTAAAAAATCCGAATCTTTGATATCTAAACTTAGTGAAGTCAAGCAAACTTGGACACCTATACAACGTATTGAGAAATCATTTTCTGTCAACTCTCGATACGATATGATATCTCGAATGCAGTTTCCTTTACGACCAAGTAATGCGATTAGTTTTCATCGAAGTCAAGGCGCTACTTTTGATTGTGGAGTTGTGCATTTTGAAAAAAAAGTCTTTCCTCAAGGCGCCTACGTAGCTCTAAGTCGTTTTCGCAGTCCCAATCGCTTATTCTTAACAATTTTTTCGGAAGCCTGCATAAGAACCGATCCCCGCGTTGTAAAAGAAATGCGTCGCTTACGTGAACGCCCTCTTGTTCTAGATCCAACATCAGTTGAAGTGATCTCAAAACAATCTTCATGTGCGAAATTCGTCTTTCAAAACGTACGAAGTTATCGGGGCCACTACAAGGACGTAAATATTAACAGTCTGCAAGATTTTGATTTTGTGGTTCTTTTTGAGACACATTTGAGCTCAAACAATGTATTACCGAGCAAAACGGATGAGTTCTTTGAGGTTTTTCATGCGGATTGCAAATCTGGCGGAATTGTACTATATCATCGAATTCCGATCAGATTGATGCAGTATCAAGAAAAGTCTAAAGTTGAAGTTTTGACTTTCGTTATCGATATCAAAGACAAAATTTTGATCATTACTTGCTGTTATCGCAACCCGACCAATCAGCACAATCAAAACATCATGTTTGATATGATTTTATCAATTATTGTTAAACATCCGCATGATAACATGATGTTCATTGGTGATTTCAATCTCGATTTCAATGCGAATCCGCAACGCCGGTATGATAATTTCTTCAGGCGTCATGGTTTCACTCAGTTTGTTATCGAGCCAACTACAGTGAATAATACACTTATTGATCACGTATGGGCAAATTGTTTCAAAACACAAATCAAAGTCCATGTCGGCGAGACTTATTTCTCTGACCATTTCCCAGTTTATGTCGTTATTGATTGATATACCTCGGAAGTTGCAATACATCTCCAAAGTTCATTATCGTATAAATATCAACATCTGCAATATTATTATGTTGCATTCCAAATTCCGTGTGGTTTTGAAAGCAGGGCCATTGCTACCTCCGCACGACCGTACGCAGGTAAGTTTTGCCTTGCTATGTTATTATGCACATTATTGTAACGCACTATATGTCAAATACACTTTATCAATACAACATTCACTATATAATATTCTACTTGCAGGTCACTGTAGAGGTGGACCACAGGTTTCTAGAGGATTGGGTGGTAGAAGGAGACAAGCCATCCGATTTCCAGCGGAACCCCGGAATACAGGTGCTGCGGACGACACGACGGCAGTCTCCGCTCAACCTCCCCCAACAGTCCCACACCCCTCGACACACACCCCTTGCTTCACCCCTAGCTCCACTCCCACGGTACCCCCCCTTAAACCCCAAACCCTAGACTCCCACACACCACCCCCCTCAGCGGCAGCTGCAGTAGAGGGAGACTAGGGAGGAGGAGGAGTAGGTAGAGTAACGCACAACCGACACCCCCACAGCCGCCACCCCCACACTCCCCACCCCCAAACCCTAAAACGGGCGAAAGGGAGAAGGAGCGCGGGGGACGGCGAGGGGGAAGGCGCGCGACCCCCAGGGCGCCACCTCTGGGCAGCGGGGGCCGCGCGCGGCTCCCCAGGGCGCCTCGACGGGGCAGCGGGGGGCCGCGCGCGGCTCCCTAAGGCGTCGCGACGAGGCAGCGGGGGCCGCGCGCAGCTCCCCACGGCGTCGCGACGAGGTAGCGGGGGGCCGCGCGCGGCTCCCCAAGGTGTCGCGACGAGACGTCGGGGGCGACGCGCGGGGCTGCGGGGCGACGCGGGGGGTCGACGGCGACGGGGGGAGGGCGCTTCGACGGTGGGAAACCGCCGCGCGCCTCGGGGCGCACGGCGTGCAGAAAACCGCCGCGCGCCCCGAGCGCACGGCGGGATGAAAACCGCCGAAACCCTAGGAAGAAGTCGTCGCGCGCCCGAGGCGCCCGGCAGGAAGTACAGCAGCGGAAGCATTAGGTGGTGGGCCCACCCACAGGATCGACCCAGGAGGGTCGACCTGCTCTGATACCATGTCGAGAGAATTGGGCAAAAGAGAGGGGTGAACTAGCAAGAATGGGGATACAAATAGCAAACCCTAGAAGGGTTGTACTCGCTACAGAGCACCCCACTACAGGCTAGAGCATAATATTCTGACAAATACATGTAAATATGTATATTAATATATGCTATTTGTACAGGACTCTTATTGGAGGGCTTGACGTGCAGCTGACCTGGATTCATCGTTGTTCATTCCTGGTGAAAGATGATGAGGGCCTGCCGCTGACTTTGGGAGACGTGCCCACTGCACCGCTCATGGACTTCTTTGAGACGAACGACGATTCCAGGGTAAGACTTACACTGCGGCTAAGTATGGTATGTGAAAAATGACTAAGTTTGGTGTTGATCATGCCTTTACAAGAGTGCTACATTTGCAGTATGTTTCCAATCCTAACGCTTAATACCTTGTACATATGGTTCGTTTCATCGATTCTAGTTGATGCTCTTATGTAAGAGATGATCATTTGGCATACCTCCAGTTATGTTTCTGTTTAACTTACTCTTATCTTTTCATGATATTCGTAATCTTCTAAATGACATCTTTCTCTTCTATATTACCAGATCCCCTGCGTTTCTGTCAGACTCAAAGGCCCATCATACGAGGAGCCGAGTGGATTGCCCAAGCTTACAGCGAGCATCCACGATTCCTCCCTTGAGAGTGTCCTGGTAGCGTTGGGGGACGCTGCCACACGGATCTACAAGTGCTGTAAGACATACCTGGATGAACACTCGTATGCTACAGACGTACCTGTCTACATTAGCAATGTCTATCTTAAGTCGGCTTTGTTCACGACAACAATGTTCTCGGATGTTGCCATTCTTGATACTCGACGAGCGTCGGAGATCACAGATGCTCCCGACACAGCGGATCCGCAAGACGTCGCGGTCGTGTCGCTGTAAGTAAATATAGCATGCGCATTTGAACATTTTCTAAGTGAGATTGAAAATAATTCTTCCGTTACTCGTATTCAGGATGAGTAATGTGGACACAATCGTGATGACAACAAAGAAGGAGAAGATAACATCTTTCGTAGCTGAGATCAAGGATCCTTTGCACACCTCGCGCACGGTGTGCCAGGGTGGACCGGGGGGTTTCTGTCCACTGACTGTTTACAGATCTTGTGCCACACGCGACCATTCGTGCTCGAGGCATGGATCAGCATCGATCACCCGGATCGATAACACCACGGTGACACTTGTCGTGCACGAGAGCGGTAAGTATTGTACTTGTATATTTGTTTGTACAGTGTTGAGCGTTTTGTCAAGGCATTGAATATTGTGTTGCTTTGCTCAAAATTTTCAGTGTCATTCAAGAACCAAGCTCACGGCTTGGTGGTTCAACCAAGCATCTTGACAAAAGTAATCCCGCAGCTCCAACTGTCTACATTTCTTTCCTTGCCGTCGGATCAGCGCCAAAGTCTGCTGGATGCTCTTCGAGGTCGCTGGCTCGTAAAGGTATGATGATATTTAGATGTAAACAATGTTGATGAATACAGCATTGTATAATCATTTATACTCTTTCCCCCTTCAGGTTCATTTTGTACTTGAGGGGGGGCGCATCCACAAGACCATTGTTGACATCTCGGACGTCCCGAAATCAAATATCAACGCTGTCAACTTTGATCCGTCGAGCACCCAACCATCGTCCACACCTACAAAGAGGAGGTTTGAGGTGCGTGAAATGAAAGTATTATGTTGGTGTTTTACTTTGTTAAACAATGTTGATATTATGTAACTTACTAATCATGTTCCATTGGTTTTTTGTTTCATTTCCAATTTTTTTCAGCAACGGTGAAGATCAAGACGGTTGAAGCTTGTTTCAAAGCACACGCATTTCTTCTAGATCCTTTTGGGGCAATCTAGTCGAAGAAATGTGGGTGGGAGATAAAGTAGATAATGCCATATGGATTTTGTTCTTGTTATCGTTTTATTCGTCGACTACAAATGATAACGTGACTAATTATTTTTGTATGAGTAAGTATGTTTGGTGTGTGCTTGTGTGTGTATATGTACCAGTATGTATGTATGTATGTATGTATGTACGTATGTATCTATATGTGTATTTGCGTGTGTATGTGTGTGTACAATTAACCATTGCAATAGCAATATACGTCTGTGATTAAAAAAAAAAAGGCTCAGGTCTATCATTTCACAAAAGGTTCATTGGCGCACTCAGTGACTCGTGTGCGACCACTTCGAACTGGATTTGATAGAGTTGACCTTTTTTTTTAGACTTTACATATTGCATTGTTTCATGTGGTAGTTGATTATTCAAAATTTAATCTATTGACCTCCCCCCCATGCTAGGCAGGGGACGGCGGTAGCTTAGATTTTGGGTAGTTAACTGCCACGCATTTTATTGTGTGCATGTGCATCATTCATAGCATATCACATTATGCATTATGCATTGTATAGCATCACCTATGCATTATGCATGCATCTATTCATGATTATTACAGCATCATCTAACAATAAAACATATAATGCAAACAGTACAGCAAATATGCACCAAACAACTGCAAATTAATCATACAGTTTTATGCACTGTGAACCGTACTGTATTCAAAACTGCTCCGCATGCATACATTATGGGAAGGGTATTAATGTAGTTTACAAGTTATATTTTCATGATTTAAAAAAAAATATAAACATGAAAATAAAATTTGGCAAAATCGATCGTAAAGGGTTGCTTCGCAACCCAAAAAAACGGAATAACCGTTTTGTACATGTGGCGAAATGATCACGCAAAGCGGCATGACATCCACGAGAAATTTCCTGTCCCGTGAGTCAGCACGGGATACAGTTTTTCGACTGCAATCCCGAGCACCTCCTCGTGCCACACACACGACTGAGATTTATTCCCGGTCGTGCTGTACAGCGCACCATGATCGCAATCATGCGCGTGTACAGTGTGGAACAGGGCCAAAACGTACCTTGAGGCTTATGGCACTCCAAGGTGGCTCGCATAACACATTAAAAAGCTCACCCATATTTTACTCGCATGAAATATTTCTCCTGTAACTTTCGTGAGAACTCATTTGAGTTACATGAGGGTCTCATTTGAGACTTCGTGGGAGTCTTATTTGAGCGCATCATGTAGGCCTCATTTGAGCGCATCATGTGAGCCTCATTTGAGCGCTTCATAAGAACAGTAAAAACGCAACTGGGAATGCACAACCACAAAATGCAATTACAAAAGAAAAAGAAGCACATGAAAGGCAAGGACAAATGCGCGCAGAACAAACACAAAATAAAAGTGAAACTGCGCATTCATAAAAAATGCAAAATGTGACGCATGCGGCTGGTTGATGTGCAAAAATATATTTTTGCACCCAACAATGTGGAGGGTCGGATGTGGCCTCAATCCAGCAGGTTTATTTGCTTCTTCATTGCTAGCTCTTCTGGGCTGAAGCGGTACAGTGCATGGAAGATTGGTATGCAACCTGGTTCTTCTTTGACATCATGATGGTGCGTTCGCTCCGGCGGCACTCCTACATGTAGTTTGTCTGTTATGATGTCATTGTACTCCTTTAAGACCTTCAGTATCGCTGTAGGTAGCTCAGAGTTTGGTTTCTCCTCTTTTACTAGCATCGGTATCTCCATGTAACCGATGTTATTCTCCAACTGTGCAAGTGTCGCTTCTGGGATCTTGCCTGTGTCCGTCTAGCTTTGTAGGCCCAAACATTTCTCATTTTTGTAGATACCAGCCTTTTGTTTGACCCAGTCAATCTCAGGGTTCAATCGGACGTGGGGGCAAGTCGGGTACCGGTGGCAAAATGGAAGGGAGTTGCTCGTGTTGTGAGAAGGAAGGGCACCCCTGGTTTTTGTGCTATCCTAAACCCAATGGATGGACCACCCAGAATCGTCAACAGGATGGCACCGCGAGGAGGAACTAGAAAAACGGCGCGAACATGGTAGCCGATTCGTCCGAAAACAACTCGAAAGGGCAACGGCGGTGCGGAGAAGAAGAATGAGCGCTCCACGGGCCAATTCTTCCATGTGGGAGACAAGGGGGAGCAAGGAGACGCATCTGCCAAGGTTGGAGCAGAGCTGCACCCCCTGGACTTTTGGGTGTTGGACACGGGTGCTGCTTGGACGATGACGCCGCGCAAGGACCTGCTGGACAACGTACGCGCTGCACCGATCAATGAGGTGTGCTCCGCCTCTGGACACATGTTGAAGGTGGCTGGTGTGGGACGAGCTGCGTTTAAGGGAGCGGATGGCAAGCCGGTGGTGCTGCACGACGTTCTCCTCGTCCCCGACCTGAAGGCCAACCTTATCTCCCTCCGTAAGCTTGGCAAGGCTGGGGTGAACACCAACACGGATGGGGCTCGCACTTATAAGGGGAAGCTGGGCAATCGGGTGCTTTGGGATCTGCACGAGAGCAAGGACATGTACAGATCTATGTGGCAGCTGCCGGCGCTGGCGTGGCACGGTGGGGGGCAGGCTGGAGAGGGGTCTGCATCCCAGGGGGAGTGCAACGCCCATGGAGGTGTTGGTGTGAAAGTGTCGGCCAGATCTGGGGAGACAGATTGGGCAACGGCACATCGACGCTTGGGGCATGTGGCAATGCCCTTGCTGAAGCAGCTGGAGAAAGGATGGAGCCGTTAAGGTTCTGAAGCTGAACAAACAGCCACCCGATGATAACTGTGAAATCTGTTTGCTCTCAAAGTTCACCCGTTTCCCCTTCCAAAGTGTGGCTGGCTGGAGTAAGGAGCCGTTGAAGCTGGTTCACATGGACTTGGTTGGGCCGCTGCCGGTGCAAGGGCACAAAGGGGAGCGGTATTTTGTAACCGTTGTAGATGATTGGAGCAGACTCATGTGGGCGTATTCGCTGAAGCAAAAGGACCACGCTGCCGTCACGATACGGGAAGATTGGCTGTCATTCGTTGAGAAGCA
Source organism: Closterium sp. Yama58-4 (assembly GCA_947470075.1). Classification (NCBI taxonomy): domain Eukaryota; kingdom Viridiplantae; phylum Streptophyta; class Zygnematophyceae; order Desmidiales; family Closteriaceae; genus Closterium; species Closterium sp. Yama58-4. The sequence continues at coordinate 86,659 of CANIUD010000056.1, read as the reverse complement.
TGCGGAGCGTGTAGTGAAGCGGATTAGGACAGACCGGGGTGGTGAGTTCCTTGGAGCTGAGATGACGGCCTGGCTTAAGAAGCAGGGCATCCAGAGGGAGCTGACCACGGCTTACACCCCACAGTCCAATGGTGTAGCAGAACGGGCGAACCGAACGATTCTGGAGACAGCTAGGGCGCTGCTCATAGAATCTGGGCTGGGCAACTCGATGTGGCCCCATGCTGTTCGGCACGCTACCGTCGCTAGGAACAGGGTGCTCACCAAGGTTGGGGATGACTCGTGGGTGCCGTTAGAGAGGTGGCTTGGGAAGAAGCCGCCGGTGGACATGCTGAGGATGTTCGGTTGCATGGCAATCGCCCACGTCCCCAAGACCTACCGCAGTAAGTTGGGGGCGAGTGCAATCTGGTGTATGCATTTGGGGCTGGCTGCTGAGAGCAAGGGATGGTTGCTGTGGGAACCATCCAAGGGTGTGTTGTTTGACAGCAGGGATGTGAAGTTTGTTGAGGGCATGATGTATGGGAGCTGGGAGAAACAGTCGGAGGCCAGGGTGTCCAAGCGGATGGAACAGATCACCATGCAGCTGGACCTGACTCCTAGTGTATGGGAGGAGGGAAAGGAGGCAGCTGCAAAGGGTGGTGATAGAGAGAAGGTGCCGGAAGCACCTGCTGGTGGAGGAGATGATCTGGAGACTAGTGGTAGCACTAAGGAAGCTGCTGGATCTAAGCGAGGAGAAGAACAACAAGGCAAAGCTAATGCTCTTAAGCTACCACAAAGGAAAAAGCTGAAGGGTGTAGTTATGAAGGGATGGGAGACACCCATGTCTAGGCCAGGACGTACCCGTACGTCCACTATAGGAGCTGATGTCGCAGAGCAGCAGCTTGGGAAGGAGTAGGCGTTGCTGATTCTACTGCATGGCTATGACCTGTATGGGGAGGATGAAACTTCTTACTGTTTTCTTGCCCCTGCACCACAGGAACCAGCTAGCATGGAGGAGGGATTAGCTGGACCAGATAGGTAGAAGTGGTTGGCTTCTAGGGATGCTGAGTACCAGAGCCTGCTAGAGAATGGGACATGGGATCTGGTGGTTCTGACTGAGGGGAAGAAAGCCGTACAGTGCAAGTGGGTGCTGAGAATCAAGACCGATGACAAGGGGCAGGTTACCATCTACAAGAGTAGGCTGGTGGCTAAGGGGTTTATGCAGAAGGAGGAGTAGGACTTCAATGTGATCTTTGCTTCCACTTCCAAACCCCCTACCCAACGTGTCTTGTTGGTAGATGCAGCTATTAGTGGGAAATTCATCATTCAGATGGATATATCAACGGCATTCCTCAATGGGATTTTAGAGGAGGATGTGTACATGACGCAGCCGTCTGGGTATGAGGATGGTAGGGGCAGGGTGTGCAAGCTAAAGAAGTCTATCTACAGCTTGAAGCAGGCGCCACGCTGCTGGTACCAAAAGTTGGCAGCTGTTTTAGAGGAGATGGGATTCAGGACCAGCAGCTGTGATGAAAGCCTCTTTCTCAAGGGAGAGGGGGAGAAACTGGTAATGTTTCTGGTCTACGTGGACGACATTCTTCTCTTCAGCAGCAGCATGAAGGAGATCCAGAAGGTGCAGCAGCAGCTGATGGAGAACTTCAAGTGCAAGAACCAAGGGAGTTGCTGGTATTGTGAGAAGGAGGGGCACCCCTGGTATTTGTGCTATCCTAAACCCAATGGATGGACCACCCAAAATCGTCAACAGGATGGCAGCGCACGGAGGAACCAGAAAAACAGCGTGAACATGGTAGCTGATTCGTCCGAAAACAACTCGAATGGGCAATGGCGGTGCGGAGAAGAAGAAGGAGCGCTCCAAAGGCCAATTCTTCCATGTGGGAGACAAGGGGGAGCAAGGAGACGCATCTGCCAAGGTTGGAGCAGAGCTGCACCCCCTGGACATTTGGGTGTATGACAAGGGTGCTGCTTGGACGATGACGCCGCGCAAGGACCTGCTGGACAACGTACGCGCTGCACCGATCAATGAGGTGTGCTCCGCCTCTGGACACATGTTGAAGGTGGCTGGTGTGGGACGAGCTGCGTTTAAGGGAGCGGATGGCAAGCCGGTGGTGCTGCACGACGTTCTCCTCGTCCCCGACCTGAAGGCCAACCTTATCTCCCTCCGTAAGCTTGGCAAGGCTGGGGTGAACACCAACACGAATGGGGCTCGCACATATAAGGGGAAGCTAGGCAATCAGGTGCTTTGGGATCTGCACGAGAGCAAGGACGTGTACAGATCCATGTGGCAGCTGCCGGCGCTGGCGTGGCACGGTGGGGGGCAGGCTGGAGAGGGGTCTGCATCCCAGGGGGAGTGCAACGCTGTTGGAGGTGTTGGTGTGAAAGTGTCGGCCAGATCTGGGGAGATAGATTGGGCAACAGCACATCGATTCTTGGGGCATGTGGCAATGCCCTTGCTGAAGCAGCTGGAGAAGGATGGAGCCGTTAAGGGTCTGAAGCTGAACGGATAGCCACCCGATGATAACTGTGAAATCTGTTTGCTCTCAAAGTTTACCCGTTTTCCCTTCCAAAGTGTGGCTGGCTGGAGCAAGAAGCCGTTGAAGCTGGTTCACATGGACTTGGTTGGGCCGCTGCCGGTGCAAGGGCACAAAGGGGAGCGGTATTTTGTAACCGTAGTAGATGATTGGAGCAGACTCATGTGGGCGTATCCGCTGAAGCAAAAGGACCACGCTGCCTTCACGATACGGGAAGATTAGCTGTCATTCGTGGAGAAGCAGGCGGAGTGTGTAGTGAAGCGGATTAGGACAGACCGGGGTGGTGAGTTCCTTGGAGCTGAGATGACGGCCTGGCTTAAGAAGCAGGGCATCCAGAGGGAGCTGACCACGGCTTACACCCCACAGTCCAATGGTATAGCAGAACAGGCGAACCGAACGATTCTGGAGACAGCTAGGGCGCTGCTCATAGAATCTGGGCTGGGCAACTCGATGTGGCCCCATACTGTTCGGCACGCTACTGTCTCTAGAAACAGGGTGCTTACCAAGGTTGGGGATGACTCGTGGGTGCCGTTAGAGAGGTGGCTTGGGAAGAAGCCGCCGGTGCTCACCAAGGTTGGGGATGACTCGTGGGTGCCGTTAGAGAGGTGGCTTGGGAAGAAGCCGCCGCTTGGGTTGAAGCCGCCGCTAGCTTTCCGCCGTTGCACCGCGTAGAAATGAAATTCCAGCAAGGAAGAAATTCGATTGAATCAATTTCACTATTTCCAGGTACAAACAGAGAAGGAATAAATAGTTCTAGCTAGAAAGGACCTTGGGAATCAACCCGGGAACAACCAGGGATGATCCCAAATAATTCCAAGCAACAGAACCAACCTGGCTGGACAAAACAATTGGTTGTAGGTTGATAAACAACCTCTGGTTCTGTTTTTCCAACTTGGGAAAACAACAACCAGGTTCAGGTCCTAAAAACAGAACCTGTTTTGTCTTTGCCCAACCAGCCAAATGCTGGTTCCGCTGGCTTTTCCTAGCCCTGTAGCATGCAGATACAGACAAAAAACATCCAACCTTTACCTACATTGTTCCCCTATAGTGCCTGCCTTGCTACACTATAGTTAGCCAAACAAAACAGTACAATTTCGAGTTGGATAAAACTGAATCTGCACAATCAATTGTCAACTGCAAAGCTTCCATCTTGGGTTCCTTTGCGAGCTCATCCTTTCTGCTTGCACTGTTCATAGCACATACAATGTTGTGCCGAAGCGCACATTGCGCGAGTACCTGCAAATGCATCAAGCAAAAATTGGGAAAGGAACAAACACACGAACACACCATTCACACACAAATGCATTTGCACACGTTTACTGATACAAACACACTACAGGATGTCGTGCAATGTGGATTTTCACCCAACACACTCCCCCTCAGTCTGCCTACCCCATCGACATCATTCCATGCTAGTTTATGCTCATTCCTCTCATAGGTACACAACGCGAATGAGGCTCATCCGCAAGCCTCTTGGCGAGGATGTCTTCTGGCTGCTGGTGATTCTTGATGTAGGTCGGATTTACCGACCCCCTCTTCACCTCCTTACGCAGCCAGTGCTACTTGATACGCATGTGCTTGTTTAGCCCATGAAGCAAAGCATTCATGGCCATTCCAAGAGCCCCCTTGCTATCACAAAACAGTGGCGTAACAACCTTCTACTCTTGGCCAATCTCCTCCACAGCCACATCACCTCCTTCACCCCATGGAACATCGTCATGTTTTCTGATTCCACGGAAGAGATTGCTATTTTTATCTACTTCTTGGACCTCCAACTAATAGGTCCTCCCCCAACTACACAGATGTATCCAACTACGCAGAAAGATCTTAGGAGCCCAAGTAGGTTTAGCAAGTGAGAAACATCTTGCCTTCTCCAAGCCTTCCCCCCTTCTCTTTCAGCACCTCAACCCCTTTCTGCTTCACCTGTGCAGTTGCGGGGTATTAAACTCCAATACTTGGGTGAGAGTTCAGGTACTGTACCCCAGCACACGCTCAGCTGCATCCACCTGCTCCTCTGATGGATTTTGCACCACCCTCGCCAGGTGCCCAACAGAGAAAGAGATGTTGGGCCTCGTGTGAACCCCCGCATATAAGAGGCTGCCCACCGAGGACTGAGATTGCTGCTGCTCCTTAGCTTCAACCCCTTTACCATCTGCAGCCTTCACAAGCTTGAACTCTGCTGGCAGGGGAGTTGCAACCTTGTGCTCATTCTCAATCCCATATTTCTCCCCCAGCTCCTTGATGAACTTCTCCTGATGCAGCTTCAACCATCTGTGATCTGGATCCCTCTCCACGTGCATCCCGAGGTAGTACTTTACCTCCCCAAGTTTGTTGCACTTGAAATTTTCCATCAGCTGTTGCTCGAATTCTGGATCTCCTCCATGCTGCTGAAAAGAAGAATGTCGTCCACATAGACCAGAAACAGCACCAGCTTCCCCTCCCCCTCGAGAAGGAGGCTTTTATCATAGCTGCTGGTCCTGAATCCCATCTCCTCTAAAACAGCTGCCAACTTCTGGTACCTGCTTCAATCTTAGATGGACTTTTTCAGCTTGCACACCCTGCCCGTACCATCCTCATACCCAGGCGAATGCGTCATGTACACATCCTCCTCTAAAATCCTATTGAGGAATGCCATTGATATATCCATCTAAATGATGAATTTCCCACTAACAGCTGCATCTGTCAACAAGACATGGAGAGTAGGGGATTTGGCAGTGGGAGCAAAGATCTCATTGAAGTCTTGCTTCTCCTTCTGCATAAACCCCTTAGCCACCAACCCATCAGCCTACTCTTGTAGATGGTGACCTGTCCCTTGTCATCGGTCTTGATCCTTAGCACCCACTTGCACTGTACGGCTTTCTTCCCCTCAGGCAGCACCACCAGATCCCATGTCCCATTCTCTAGCAGGCTCTGGTACTCAGCATCCCTAGAAGCCAGCCACTTGTCCCTATTTGGTCCAGCTAATGCCTCCTCTATGCTAGCTGGTTCCTCTGGTGCAGGGGCAAGAAAATAGTAGGCAGATTTATCCTCCCCATCCGGGTCATAACCATGCGGAAGAATCAGCAATGCCTCCTCATTGTTGGTGCAATCCTACGATTTACACTCAGCTTGTTGTCCATGTGTGTGCATGCGTGTGTGCATGGAATGGTATGAGGGCATGGGATAATAAATATTTCATGCTTATAAAAGTGTGAGAATGTTGAGTCATGATGTCGAATGTGTGTGTCGAGTCAATAGCGAGTCATCGCTAGTTGCGTGTCTACGTCGTCGTTTGTGTGTGTCACGCGGTTTTTGTTTTGTCGAGTGTGGAATGTTTGGCGTGTCGCATGTGTGTGCAGAAGACCCATAAAAAACTCAAGGATGAGTTTATGATGAAGAACCAGAGCCTTGGTTTCAAGATTCAAGTGATTGCGAAGCCTGCGAAAAAGGTACACCTCAAGATATTGAGAATAGTTGAATTACTTTGTGTAGTGTAACATTTCACTTGGTGTAGGCCCTTGTGAAGGGTAGTTTCGAGACCCTAAGTGGTTGGGGACAGTGTGGCACTGTTCCAGATCACTGTATCTCAGCTCTTGGGGTTTGTAGGAGCTGGGAGTCATTCTGAACTCGTAACTCTTCCTAATTTGTGTTCTAAGACTATGTAGTGGCTGCCATAGTGCCGTTCAATCAAACCGACGCTGTGACGCGTACAACTCCAGTTCTAAAAAACCAGGCTCGGTCCGCTCACACCGCCCTCTGAACCACCACTTCGTCGCCTATGGGTTTTCCACACCCAAACCTGCACCCTGCCTTTTCGCGACTCCGCGACGGTGGCCTAGCTAGTTTTGCTGTATTCGTGCTAGGCTTCACAGTCATTGTATCCGATTCCTCGTTATTGAACCCGCGCACTCTTCTTCATTACAACTCATATCATGGTTGGTACCAGAAGTAATTGCGTTCCTAATTCATATGGTTGTCACTAAGAATAAGTATATTACTTCTCCAAAAGGTTTTTTCTAAGAATAAATGCGTTATTACCCAGGTGGTTGGCACACAAAGTAAGTGCGTCAAATACCCATAAGGCTGGTACTAAATGCAACCTTCACCTAAATTGTACCAATATAGTGCATGCCCTGCTACACTGTCGTCAACCTTATTCAACTGTTTAGTTTGTCTATGTCTGCATGCTATAGGGCCAGGGGAAACCAGCGGAACCAGCATCTTGCTGGTTGGGAAAAGACAAAACAGGTTCTGTTTTTAAAACCTGAACCTGGTTGTTGCTTTCCCAGGTTGGAAAAACATAACCAGAGGTTGTTTACCAGCCTACCACCTGCTATTTTGTCCAGCCAGGTTGGTTATGTTGCTTGGAATTATTTGGGATCATCCCTGGTTGTTCCCAGGTTGATTCCCAAGGCCCTTGCTAGCTAGAACTATTTTTTCCTTCTCTGTTTGTACCTGGAAATAGTCATTTTGATTCAAGCGAATTTCTTCCGTGCTGGAATTTTGTTTCTACACGGTTAGGCAGCGGAATGCTACCCGAGTCAACGCTAGTATGCTAGCACTCCAATCCTAGGCAAACGCTTTCCAAGCCATAACTTGGCAATGACAGAACTTCTCGCGAGGCAAAGTGGTTCCTTTTAGAGCTCCTGGAGCGAGCTTTGATATATGATATTCTCAACTTGATCTGATTGACGATTTGCACGATACGCTGCACGACGTTCAAGGTGCTCTTGCTATTTTTGCTTAGTCATTCTTGGTTCCTCTCTCTACAAACTCGGACCCAAGGATAGGGGCTGGTCTTGTACTAGGCACCCAAGGACCCTTAGAGGTGATCCCGGAATGATGTATTAAAGTTTGATAAAGTCCTAGTAGCTTGAGTCTATTAAGCCAAGTGTAATGAATTAGAATTCATTAGTGTAGAAGCTGCTCCTATCAAGACAGCCCGAACCCTTCGCAATAGTTTGGGTTCGGCCTACACTTCGGCCCGAACCACATTTCGAGTTGCCCCGCTTCAATCGGGTCACCTCCAAGCCATCCACGTACCGAGTTCCACGCCTAGCATATTCTCGCCCTATAAATGCTCGCTCGATTCATTGTCTATTCTGTAATTCATCCCTTTTCTAGGCTACCGCGCACTCTGTTTAGCGCAACTCATAACACTTGGTATCAAAGCTACTTTCCTAGCTCACCCTGATTTTTAGAGTGCAATTCCCTCGGGGAGAAGAGAAGAGGGGAGAACAGGGAAGGATGTCGTGGAATCCAGGAGCTGCGCAATAGCCGGCCAGGAGAACGGGTAGTTGCTCCTCGCGGCGATGATTTTTACAGGCGCTCTTTTAGCACCGCCGGTTTGCCCTTGACAGTCGAGATCGACCGTGACCTCCCCCCCCCCTGGGTGGTGGGCAGCTGTGGCTGTCGCACAGTAATTGCAAATTCAATTTCGTCATTTCCATTGATCTCGGCGCTGTTTTTTTGCGGCAATTGGTGTTAGGCCGGTTGTCGTGTCGTCAATGCATATGCGAGATTTTCTGAGCATATGTGTGCGAGTTGGCCTTTTGACGTGGTCGTCAAATGTATACGAGAATTCGGAGGTCTTCGGCACGTGGCGATCGTCGACACTGTGCATGAAAATTTCATGTGGCTTCATTTCGACGTGAAAGGATACTATAGTTGGCCGGGCAGGCCAGGCGCATGATGATTTGCGTCGGAAAATGCTGCGGCGTGGAGACACGGTGTGGCGACTGCCCGAAGAAAGCAGGGGCCTATCGTTGTCCCGTCCGAGTGCGGCTGGTGTGGCTGCAAGAGGTTGCGTGGCGTTTTCGGCAGAGCGGCACAGTGTGGGACGAAAGTAGGTTTTCAAACCATCGAAAAGTTCGAAAAAAGCTGCCTACGACTAGACTGTCATCACTTCTGCACCTGCAACAAGATCAGCGACATTTTTGGAGCAACAGCAGCAGCAGACATTGTATTTGAGGCGGCACAGTACTCCCTGATCAAGGTAGTTGTGCCGCAGACAGGGCAGTACACCGGTAGGACATCGATTTGGCGCAGTGATTAGCTTCACGATTATCGGGCTTCTACCAGCTACAATATATGGAGTAGCGTATAGTTCTGATCCAGCGAGAGAAACGGTTTCCGCGCTTCAGGATGTCAACGGAAGTTGTGTGTTGGCCCCGTCCTCGCTTGGGCGGAGCCGACTTCATGGTCGGGTGTAGGGGTGCAGCCGACCTGCAGCTGTGGACGAGCTGGTCGACGAGGAAGTCGACCTGCACGGGTGCCACCGCATGGGCGTCGACTTCAGAATGGCCCCGACTTCAGGGAGGGAAGTCGACCTGCGGAGGGCGTCGACTTGGTGACACCAACTTGGGGCAGCCAACTTGGTTGGTCGGCCAGGCCTGCTGGTCGACTTGGTTGCTGGTCGACCAGGCATGATGTCGACCTGGTGGTTGACCGAACACGATGGTCGACGAAGGAAGGGCCGACGATGACCTCGACAAAGGGATTCAGGACGCCGAGTTGTTGGGCGTCGAGTAGCAGGGCGTCAACTTGGTGACGCCGACTTCGGGTAGCTGACTTTGGTGGTCGGCTAGTGCTGGTCGACCTGGAGGTGGTCGTCCTGGAGTGACGTCGACATGGAGCTGGTCGACCGAGGATATGGTCGACCTGGTGAGGTCGACTTGGAGTGGTCGTCGACCTGGGTGGTCGACGGGAACGCACGGGAGCAGCTGGTCGACGTGGTTGCCCGGTCGACCAGGTTACCTGGGTGACGAGGTTCTGCGGAGGCACGCGACGGTCGCCCAGGCGAAGTTGGCGAGGACGACCTCGGTGGTGGTATCCCGAGGTCGACGTGGCTGATCAGAAGCAGTCGTCAGCACGAAGTTGACGTGGTGTGTGCGTTGTGCAGGTGACGAGGCACTGCACGCCAATCATCTGCGAGCACCTGGGAAGCAGATGCGCTGCTGTCCTGCGGGAGCATCGTTGGGACGCCGCCAACCTACGACGTTGGCACGCCGTCGACTTGCAGCGTTGGCAAGCCGCGACTCTGCACTGCTGGAGCGCGGTCAACCAAGTCGTGCTGGCACGCGGTCGACCGTGCTGCGCTGGCAGTAGGCTTGTATACTAGTTGTGATGTAGTCCTACCTTGCCAACTTCATTGTACCATTGTTGTGAACTTTTGCTAGTGAAACTCTTCCCAACTTTCCCTGTGAAACAGCAAGTAGTGCAAGCACGAATAGACGACTAAGAGGCGCAGAGAACACACGAGGGGGTAGTCTAGCTCCCGTTGTAGTAGTTATCTCCGCACAGGAGGGGAGAAAACGACCTACCAAAAAAGACTTCTTGCTCATTCTAGGTTTCGTGGCTAAGTGGCGGTAGCCGGATAGGACCCAACTACCGACCAAAGTCTTACGACGTTTCACACACCCCATACCAGGTAGCTTCGAAGGCGGCCTAAATGGTGACAGTCAAAGAGGGCACTGGACGAATCATGGCACGGGTATGCACAAGTTCGGCAGTTGGGCGTACAAGAAAATTTTATGGTGCAACACTGTTTCGGCCCCGACGATACCGGACCATCGGCAATAGTTACCCCACTGAAGAAGTCAGAGCTGAAGAAATTGGTGGAACTGTCGGAGTTTCTCCGAATTCAACGGGCTACCCGACGTGGGGGCATCAGTAAAGGTGGGGTTCCTGAAGCTGTGGACTTTAAACGCAATAGACGAGGTGGGCAACGAAGCGGTCGGCCCGACAGTGATATGATAAATACGGCCCAACTACGATAGCTTTCGCGCCTTCACCGAGAGTCATAAAAGTCGCGGGCAACAAGGACTTATACCTCATCCGACAAACATGGCTACAGGGTGAACGGTGGCTCGCCGATATTGTCAAGAGGTAAATTATGGTCAACGGGTGATCTTCTGCTCGCCAGACGACTTTGCGGTGTACTTTGAAGTGGTCTGGGCAAGTTCTGTAGAATACGGTCTCGGAATATCCCCAGGAAGTTTTGGGTTCCATACTGCCTTCAAATACGGAGTAAAGCCGGTTTGGTTAACTGTAGGAAACAGATAGGTGACCGGGCGGGCACGCCTAACAAGTCCGAACATTTTGGAGCGAAAACTTACATGCGTCCGAGCTTTATGGGATATGTCTTCGCACTTACGAGTATCAGAAGCAGTACCGAGATTGGATTTTACAGGAATTCGGAGGTGAAGCCGACAGTTCCATGCAAGTGACGGAGTTTCAACAACGCATAGTTAAGCGCGCGAAAACTGCCGTATAATATTTTATTGCAGAAAAACCTGAATAAGTTCAAAGGTACCAGCGACAACACCGACAGTTCTAATGCAACAGGTGGGGGGAGAAGGTGACAACTGGTTTGGCCCCTGCCGAGAGGTTCTTAACAAGTTACGAAAACGTTTTTACAGTAGCAAACATTATCGGCAGTTGAAGTACAACCTAAAAAAAAATTGCTAGAAAGGGGAGAACACCAGCAGCTGTTTTCGCCTCTGCCCGGAAGTTTTCGGAGAAACGCGACAAGAGCCTCGGCGAGTCTGGACAAGACTATCGGAGGTGTACTTCATCCACCCCCGAGTTCAAGTTTTTGATGGAGTTTCCAGGACCGACACTTGGTCATTTACGTGATCCGCCCTTTTCGTCGAACGTCGCTGATGTGGAACAACGATTTCGCTGTCTTTACGACGGTATTTGATGACGATACACACGATCCATAATTACGATCACATGCATTTTACAGCACACGACAAATACCTTCAGCCAACAACAGAATAGCAGCGTCTCAAGGTAGCAACTACTGCCTGCTGCAGATCCTGCAACAGTCGCGTGGGTTGATGCTGCAAAGACAGCAAAACAACGAGAAAATTTCGGATGGCAGTCGCTGCCAACTGAAGATGCTACATCGCTTCAACAAAATTCGGGTGCAGTTTCATCAATACGATGAGAAGCTTTTACCAGCAGGATTTTGCCACCGACTACAATTTTGACAGTGCTGCTGCTAAAAATCGGAGGGGTTTCATAACACTTGGTATTCTGTCCTACCCTCAACGTACAGGGTAGTTGTAGTTTCGTGCCTGCGCTGCTGTCCACATTTTGGTGGGCACTAATTTTTAAAGCGGGGAGAGAGTGCTTTCACACTGTATTCGCTTGCCAGTCTCTGACATTTCTGTCAGACTGAGCGCCGCGATGAACGTTCGCGATAAATTACATCGACATCGACAGTTCCTGTTCGTCGACCTATGAGATGCGTCAGAATTCCCGTCAAATATCGCGTTCATCTCTACCGTCCGACTCACATCCTCCACATCTACGACTTTCATTCATCGACAGATTTCATCCGTCCGTACCAAGAAAAAATTACGTTACCAATTCATATGGTTGATTCTAAGAGCATACGTTACCAAGAGCAAGTTCATTACTTACCCACATGGCTAGCACTACATGCTTTACTTACTCATATGATTGGCACTGAGTGTACAGTGTGTTTCTTACCCATATGGCATTACTATTTCATATGGATATTACCAAGAGTAAGTATGTTATCTTCCCATATGGTTGGGTCCAAGGCTAAGTGCGTTACTTACTCATATGGTTGGTACCAAGAGTAAGTGCATTACTTACCCATATAGTTGGTACTAAGAGTAAGTGCATTACTTACCCATATAGTTGGTATTGAGAGTTTGTCCATATGGATGGCACTGCAAGTAACTTCGTTAATGACCCATATGGTTGGAACTAAGCGTAAGTGTGTTACTTATCCATACAGTTCCTACCAACAGTAAGTGCGTTATTTATCCATATGGTTGGCACTAAGTGTAAGTGTATCATAACTTACCATATGGTTGGTACCAAGAGTAAGTGCGTTACTTATCCTATGGTTGGCACTAGGTGTAAGTGCCTTGCATACCCACATGGTTGATACTAACAGTAGATGTACCCATATGGTCTGTACCAAGAGTAAGTGCACTAGAAGTAGCTGCGTTACTTACCCATATGGTTGGTACCATGAAAGGATTGTGTTTCTAATTCATGTGGTTGACACTTAGAGTATACATTACTTACCCATATGGTTGGTATAAAGGGTAAGTATGTTACGTAGCCATTGTTGGTGTAAGGGGCCTAATAAACTCAGGTTATAAAGACTTCCTTAAACTTAAAACCTAACTACTACAACGGGAGCTAGACTACGGGCTAGGCACGGGTGCTCGTGTGATCTCTGCGTTCCTTGGCCATTAGTCGGTTTCCTAGTGCACACACTGCTTGCTAGTTCACAAGGCAATTTGGCAAGAGTTTCACTAGAGAAGGTTGACAACAATGATACAATGAAGTTGGCAAGACAAGACTACATCAGAGCTAGCATGCAAGCGGGACAACTGCCAGCACAGCACGGTCGACCGCGTGCCAGCACGACTTGGTCGACCGTGCTCCAGCAGCGCAGAGTCGCGGCTTGCCAACGCTGCAGGTCGACGGCGTGACAACAACGCAAGTCGACGGCGTGCCAGCGTTGCTCCCGCAGGACAGCAGCGCACCTACTTCGCAGGTGCTCGCAGATGATTGGCGTGCAGTGCCCCGTCACCTGCACAGCGCACACACCAAGTCCACCTCGTGCTGACGACTGCATCTCATCTGCCAGGTCGACCTCGGGATACCACCCCCGAGGTCGTCCTCGCCAACTTCGCCTGGGCGACCTTCGCGTGCCTTCGCAGACCCTCGTCACCCAGGTAACATGGTCGACCGGGCAACCAGGTCGACCAGCTGCTCCTGTGCGTGCCCGTCGACCTCCCAAGTCGACGGCCACCTCCAGTCGACCTCACCAGGTCGACCACTACTCCCTGGTCGACCAGCTCTAGGTCGACGTCACTTCTGGTCGACCAGAGGTTCTGTCAGCCGACCATCCAAGTCGGCTACCCCAAGTTGGCGTCACCAAGTCGACGCCCTCCGCAGGTCGACTTCCCAAGTCGACCTCCCTGAAGTTGGCGCCCTCCCGAAGTCGGCGCCCTTGCAGTGGCTCCCGTGCAGGTCGACCAACCTCGTCGACCAGCTCGCCCACTGCTGTAGGTCGGCTGCACCCCTACACCCGACCACGAAGTCGGCTCCGCCCAAGCGAGGACGGGGCCAACATCCAACTCCCGTTGACAAAACCTCTCCTCGGGGTCACCTCCAAGGGTCCTTGGGTGCCTGGTACAAGACCAGCCCCTATCTTCGGGTCCGAGTTTGTAGAGAGAGCAGTCAAGAAAAACTTATCTAAATAACAAGAGTACCTTGTACGTTGGACCGTTTATTGGATAAAGCTGAGAATTTTCTATATCGAAGCTCTCTTTAAGAGCTTTAAATGAACCAAGTTGCCTTGCAAAACGTTCTGCCATTAAGAAGTTATGGCCCGGACCAGCGTTGAACTAGCGTTGTAGTGCTAGCATAGTAGCGTTTATTCGGTAGCATTCCGCCATCAAACGGAGTGGAAACGAAGTTCCATGAGGGAATTTGCTTGAATCAAATTGACTATATTCAGGTACAAACAGAGAATGATTAAATAGTTCTAGCTAGCAAGGGCCTTGGGAATCAACGAGGGAACAACCAGGAATAATCCGAAATAATTCCAAGCAATAGAACCAACCTGGCTGGACAAAACAGCAGGTGGTAGGTTGGTAAACAACCTCTGGTTCTGTTTTTCCAACCTGGAAAAACAACAACCAGGTTCAGGTTCTAAAAACAGAACATGTTTTGTCTTTGCCCAACCAGCCAAATGCTGGTTCCGCTGGTTTTCCCTGGCCCTGTAGCACAAACAACATCCAACATGAATCTAACTTGTACCCCTATAGTGCCTGCCCTGCTACACTATAGTCAACCAAACAAAGCAGTACAATTTCGAGTTGGATAGAACTGAATCTGCGCAATCAACCCAACCGAACTGCAAAGCTTCCATCTTAGGTTCCTTTGCGAGCTCGTCATTTCTGCTTGCACTGTTCATAGCGCGTATAATGTTGTGCCGAAGCGCACATTGCGCGAGTACCTGCACATGCTTAAGCAAAAATTGCGAAAGCAAACAAACACACGAACACACCGTTCGCACGCAAACAAACAGCTTTCTCGCGCAATGTGCGCTAAGCGAATTTGCACCCAACATCCATATGGTTGGCACTAAACGTAAGTGCGTTACATAACCATATGATTGGTACCACGAGTATGTGCATTACTTACCCATATAGGTGGCACTTAGTATAAGTGCGTTACTTATGGTTCAATACTTACCAGTAAGAGTAAGTGCAATGCCTACCCATGTGGTTGGGACCAAAAGAAAGTGCATTGTTGTTACTAAGAGTAAGTGCGTCACTTCCTTTTGCGCGATCAACCCCAGCCATGCATAATGATGCATGCTCATGCAAATAATGAAAGCATTAATCGCACGAGCACACGGTGGGACATTAGGATGACATGCACTCATACTAATGTGCTTACAACAAGTAATGCACTTCCTATTTTCACCAACCATATGGGTAAGGAGCGCACTTTCACTTAGTGCCAACCATATTCTAATTTTACACTTATTCTTAGTACAAACCATATGGGTACTTATTGTATTAATTGTTGTACATCGGTATGAACCCTGACTCTACCAATGGATGTGCAGTATTTGCTTCTTAGACCTCCAACTAACAGGTCCTCCCCCAACCTAGCAGATTTATCCACCCACAGAAGATGAATCATCCTCACCAGTCTTTTCGTAAGGTGCCATCATCGCAAAATCAGGAAGCCCATGTAGAATTGGTGAAGTAATTGAGAATGGGCTTGCCTTCTCTAAGCCTCATTCTGCTTCACCTGTGCAGATGCGGAGTATTGAACTTCAATGCTGGTGTACGAGTTCATATACTTCAGCACGCACTCAGACAGATTCTGCACCACCCTAGCCAGCTGCCCAACCGAGATTAAAATGTCGAACCTCGTGTGAAGCATACAAGAGGCAGCCCACCAACGACTGAAAATGGTTGTTCTCCTCAGCTTCAACCCCTTCATCCCCAACGGCCTTCACAAGGTTGAACTCACCTGGCAGGGGAGTTGCAACATTGCGCTCATTCTTAATTCCATGCTTCTCCCCCAACTTTTTTATGAACTTCTCCTAGTGCAGCTTCAACGACACTGATCCAGATCCCTCTCCACGTGCATCCTAAGGTACTTCACCTCCCCACCAAACGACGCTGCATGTTCTGGATCTCCTTCAAGATGCTTCTGAAGAGAAGAATGTCGTCCACGTAGACCATAAACATCACAAGCTTCTTTCCCTCCCCCTTGAGAAAGAGGGTCTCAACACACCTGCTGGTCCCAAACCCCAGCTCCTCCAACGCACATGCAAACTTCTGGTACCAGCAGCTCGGCACCTGCTTCAAGCCGTTGATGGACTTGTTAAGCCTACACACCCTTCCCGAACCATCCTCATACCCAGGCGGCTGCATCGTGTTAACCTTCTCCTCCATAATTTCATAGGGGAAGGTTGTTGATATATCCATCTGGATAATGAATTTCCCACTAACGGCTGCATCTGCCAAAACGACACAGAGGGTAGGGAGTTTGGCAGCAGGAGCAGAGATCTCGTTGTAGTCATACGTCTCCTTCTGTTGAAACCCTTAGCCATCAACCTGCTCTTGTAGATGGTAACTTGCCCCTTGTTGTCGGTCTTAATCCTCAGCACCCACTTGCACTGCACCGCTTTCTTCCCCTCAAGCAGCACCACCAGATCCCAAGTCCTATTTTTTAGCTGTCTCTTGTACTCAGCATCCCTAGAAGCCAGCCACTTGTCCCTATCTGGTCCAGCTAATGCCTACTCCATACTTGCTGATTCCTCTAGTGTTGGGGCAAGAAAACAGTATGCAGGCTCATCCTCCTCGTCCAGATCATAGCCATGAGGCAGAATCAGCATAGCATCCTTATTCCTTAGCTGCTGACCTGTTACATCAATTCCTGCAGTCAGCTTCCTAATGGCCGTACGGGTACGTCCTGGCCTGGTCACAGGTACTTCCGATCCCTTCAATATCGCACCCTTCAGCTTCTTCCTATGTGGTAGTGTAGGAGCCTTAGCTTTGCCCTGCTGCTGCTCTCCTTCCTCAGAACCAGCAGCCCCACCAGCGCAAACACTAGCCTCTACAACATCTCTTCTACCAGCAGGTGCCTCTTGTACCCTCTCTCCATCACCACCCTCTACAGCTACCTCCTCTCCCTCCTCCCACTTACTAAAAAATCAGGTCCAGCTGCATCGTGATTTGCTCCATTAGCTTGGACACCTTAGCTTCCAGCTGTTTCGCCCAGCTCCCATACGTCACGCTCTCAATAAATTTCCCATCCCTGCTATCAAACATGACACCCTTCCATAATTCCCACAGAAGCCATCCCTTGCTTTCAGCACACGGCCCAAATGCACACATCAGATTGCATTTTCCCCCAACATACTTTGGTAGGCTTTGGGGATATGGCCGACTGCCATGCAACTCAACACCTTCAGCATGTCCACCGGCGGCTTCTTCCTTCAGATGGTTCTCCAACGGCACCGAAGAATAATTCCCATAATTGGTGAGCTCCCTGTTTCTAGACATGGTAGCGTGCCAGATTCTATAAGCAGCACCCCAAGTGTGTCCAAAATTGGTCGTTTGGCCCGTGCTACACCATTACACTATGAGGTGTAAGCTGTGGTCATCTCCCTTTGAATGCCCTGTTTCTTGCGTCAGGCTGTCATATCAGGTCGAAGGAACTCACCACCCCAGTATTTCAAAATCCGCTTCACCACACATTCCGCTTGATTCTCAACAAATAGCAACTAATCATCCCGTATCATGGAGGCGGTGTGGTCCTTCTGCTTCAGCGGATATGCCCACATCAGCCTGCTCACATCCACTATGCTGAAGAAAGTACCTCTCCCCTTTGTGCCCCTGAGCCGGCAGCGGCCTCACCAAGCTTGTATGGACCAGCTCCAATGGCTGCGTGCTCGTGCCGGCCATAGAATGGAGGTGGAAACGGGTGAGCTCTAAGAGGAAGCAGATTTCATTGTTCTCATCAGGTGGCTGTCCGTTTAGCTTCACGCTCGTAACGGCTCCATCATTCTTTAGCTGCTTCAGCAAGGGCATAGCCACATGCCCCAAGCGTCGTTATGCCGTTGCCCAATCTGTCTCCCCAGATCTGGCCGACACTCTCACACCAACCCCTCCGACAGCATTGCACCAGACCCATCTCCATCCTGCCCCCCACCGTGCCATGCAAACGACGGCAGCTGCCACATGGATCTGCACACGTCCTTACTCTCGTGCAGATCTCAAAGCACCCGATTACTCAGCTGCCCCCTGTAAATGCGAGCCCCATCCGTGGTAGTGCTCAACCCAGCCTTGGCAAGCTTACGAAGGGAACTCGGATTCATCTAGAAGTCGGGGGCAAGCAGAACATTTTGCAGCACCAATGGCTCCGCTACCTTAAACGCAGCTCGTCTGGCACCAGCCACCTTCAACACGTGTATAGAAGCATTGCACACCTCATTGATTGGTGCAGCGCGTACGTCGTCCAGCAGGTCCTTGCGTGGCGTCATTGTCCATGTAGAGCTCGTATCCAATACACAAAATTATTGCACAGACTCTTTCTACCAACCATATAGGTAAGTAACGCACGTACTCTTGGTACCAACCATATGGGTAAGTAATGCACTTACTCTTGGTACCAACCATGTGGGTAAGTAACGCACTTACTCTTGGTACCAACAATATGGGTAAATAACGCACTTACTCTTGGTACAAACCATATGGGTAAGTCATGCCCTTGCTCTTGGTTCCAACCATACGGGTAATTAACGCACTTACTTTTGGTGTCAACCATATGGGGAAGTAACACACTTACTATTGGTGCTACGCATGTGGGTAAGTAACAAACATACTGCTGGTACCAACCATATATGTAAATAAGACACTTAATCTTGGTACCAACTATATGAGTAAGTAACGTACTTATACTTGGTATCAACCATATGGGTAAGTACCGCACACACTCCTGGTGCAAACCATATACATAAGTAATACACTTATCCTGGGTACAAACCATATAGGCAGGTAACGCACTTACTCTTGGTACTATACACATGGGTAAGTAACACGCTTACTCTTGGTACCAACCATATGGATAATAACACACTTACTCTTATTGCGCAACGTACTTAATATTGGTACCAACCATATAGGTAAGTTATGCACTTACACTTAGTGCCAACTATATGGGTAAGAAACGAACCAACTCTTAGTACCAACCATATGGGTAAGTAACACACTTACTCTTAGTACCAACCATATGGGTAAATAACGCACATACTGTTGGGTGCAAATCAAGTTTGCACTACTTCCTGCCGCCTGTTTGTCGAGTATGCGTATGCGAATGCAATTGTGTGTGAATGATGTGTTCGTTTGTTTGTTTTCTTTCGTAGTTTTCGTTTGATGCATTTGCAGGTACTCGCGCAATATGCGCTATGGCACAACATTGTACGCGCTATAAACAATGCAAGCAGAAAGGACAAGCTTGCAAAGGAACCCAAGATGGAAGCTTTGCAGTTCGATTCATATGAATGCAAAGATCCAGTTCTATCCAACTCGAAATTGTACTGTTTTGTTTGGTTAACTATAGTGTAGCAGGGCAGGCACTATAGAGGTACAATTTAGGTGAAGGTTGGATGTTGTTTGTCTATATCCGCATGCTACAGGGCCAGGGGAAAAAAGCAGAACCAGAGGTTGGGCTGTTTGGGCAAGGACCAAACGGGTTCAGTTTTTAGGAACTGGACCAGGTTGTCATTCTACCAGGTTGGAAAAAACAGAACCAGAGGTTGTTTACCCACCTGCAATTTTGTCCTCCCAGATATGTTATGTTGCTTGGGATAATCCCCGGTTGTTCCCAGGTTTATTCCCAAGGTCCTTGCTAGCTAGAACTATTTATTCCTTCTCTGTTTGTACCTGGACATAGTCAGTTTGATTCAAGCAAATTCCTTCCTTGCTGGAATTTCGTTTCTACGCCGACGGCGGAATGCTACCCGAGTCAATGCTAGTACGCTAGCACTCTAATGCTAGGCAAACTTTGTCTGAGCCATAACTATTCAATGACATAACTTTTTGCGAGGCAACTTAGGTCATTTCAAAGCTCTTGATGTGAGCCCCGATATAGAAAATTCTCAGCTTAATCCGATCGACGATCTGCACACTATGCTGCGCGATGTAGAAGATGTTGGGTGCAAATGCACATTGCACGACATCCTGCCGTCTGTTTGTACGAGTATGCGTGTGCGAATGCATTTGCGTGTGAATGGTATGTTCGTGTGTTTGTTTGCTTTCGCATTTTTCGCTTGATGCATTTGCAGGTACTCGCGCAATGTGCGCTTCGGCACAACATTGTACGCGCTATGAACAGTGCAAGCAGAAAGGACGAGCTCGCAAAGGAACCCAAGATGGAAGCTTTGCAGTTCGGTTGAGTTGATTGCGCAGATTCAGTTCTATCCAACTCGGAATTGTACTGTTTTGTTTGGTTAACTATAGTGTAGCAGGGAAGGCACTATAGGGGTACAATTTAGGTGAAGGTTGGATGTTGTTTGTCTGTATCTGCATGCTACAAGGCCAGGGGAAACCAGCGGAACCAGCATTTGGCTGGTTGGGCAAAGACAAAACAGGTTCTGTTTTTAGAACCTGAACCTGGTTGTTGTTTTCCCAGGTTGGAAAAACAGAACCAGAGGTTGTTTACCAACCTACCACCTGCTATTTTGTCCAGCCAGGTTGGTTCTGTTGCTTGGAATTATTTGGGATCATCCCTGGTTGTTCCCAGGTTGATTCCCAAGGTCCTTGCTAGCTAGAACTATTTAATCCTTCTCTGTTTGTACCTGAATATAGTCAATTGATTCATGCGAATTCCTTCCTCGCTGGAATTTCGTTTCTACGCGGTTCGTTGGCGGAATGCTACCCGAGTCAACGCTAGTACGCTAGCACTCTAATGCTAGGCAAACACCGTCTGAGCCATAACTTCGTAATGGCAAAACTTTTCGCGAGGCAACTTCGCTCATTTTAAAGCTCTTGGAGCGAGCTTCGATATAGCGAATTCTCAGCTTAATCCGATCGACGGTCTGCACGGCACGCTGCGCGACGTTCAAGGTGCTCTTGCTGTTTTGACTAAGTCCTTCTTGATCCCTCTCTCTACAAACTCGGACCCGAGGATAGGGGCTGGTCTTGTACCAGGCACCCAGGGACCCTTGGAGGTGACCCCGAGGAGAGGTTTTAAGTTTGATTAAGTCCTAATAGCTTGAGTTTATTAGGCCCTTACACCAACAAGCTGGTATCAGAGCTGCGTTATAGTGATCCTCGTTATAGGTAGCTATGGCGGGCAACACCTCGGTGGGAGCTGGTGAATCTTCAGCCCAAGATCGTAGCGGCAGCCAAGATTCTGGTCTTTCAGCGCCAAGGGGAGCGCGAACAAACCAGGGCTCGCTTGTCAAGGAGGTGCTGAAGAATTTCACCGTCGAGAAGTTCAATGGTGAGGGCTATGATGATTGGGCCTGGAAAATGCAATTATATTTCCGTCAGATCGGTTTGCTGAAACTAATGATTGGGGAGGAGCCTAGACCGAGTGACCCCACGCTGCAGGAAGATTGGGACGAGCGCTCCTCGGCTGGCTACTATTTGATGTCGCAGAGTTTGGAGCTGAACCAGCGTCACCACGTCATGCACCTGCTGCCGGAGGTTGAATGCGGTCCGAAGGCGTGGACCGTGTTGAAGGAGCTGCACGCCCCGACCTCCGTTGTCGCAACGTTGATGCTGGAGAGGGAGCTGTCCGCGTTGCGCCTGAGCGAGGGAGAGCCGGTGCAACCAGTCCTGGACAAGATGCGCGACCTCTACGCGAAGTTGGCGACCGCGGGAATCACCTACCCGGAGCAGACCAAGTGCTTGAAGATGCTCTCGCTGCTGCCAGAATCGTGGCTTCAATTTACGAGCGGATTGAGCCTGCCGCAGAACCAGAGCTCGTGGACTCTCGAGTGGGTGCGGACGAAGATTCTGGAGGAGGACTTTCGTCGCCGCCAACTGAGGGGTGGGGACGACGGCAGCAGTGGCTACGGAATGCAAGGGAACCGACGTGGCAGAGGACGTGGCTTCGGTGGTGCTGGGCGCGGTGCAAAGAAGGACGACGACTCCAACGACCAACAAGGAGGTACCGGTTGGGGTCGCGGTGCGAAATCTGGACGTGGGGGCAAATCGGGTGCTGGTGGCAAAATGAAAGGGAGTTGCTGGTATTGTGAGAAGGAAGGGCACCCCTGGTTTTTGTGCTATAAGAAACCCGATGGATGGACCCCCCAGAATCGTCACCAGGATGGCGGCGCGTGGAGGAACCAGAAAAACGGCGCCAACATGGTCGCTGATTCGTCCGACAACAACCCGAAGAGCAACGCTGGTGCGGAGAAGAAGAAGGAGCGCACCGCGGGCCAATTCTTCCATGTGGGAGACAAGGGGGAGCAAGGAGACGCCTCTGCCAAAGTTGGAGCAGAGCTGCACCCCCTAGACTATTGGGTGTTGGACACAGGCGCTGCTTGGACGATGACGCCGCGCAAGGACCTGCTGGACGAAGTACGAGCTGCACCGATCAATGAAGTGTGCTCCGCCTCTGGACACATGTTGAAGGTGGCTGGTGCGGGACGAGCTGCGTTTAAGGGAGCGGATGGCAAGCCGGTGGTGCTGCACGACGTTCTCTTCGTCCCCGACCTGAAGGCCAACCTTATCTCCCTCCGTAAGCTTGGCAAGGCTGGGGTGAACACCAACACGGATGGGGCACGCACTTATAAGGGGAAGCTGGGCAATCGGGTGCTTTGGGATCTGCACGAGAGCAAGGACGTGTACAGATCTATGTGGCAGCTGCCGGCCCTGGCGTGGCATGGTGGGGGACAGGCTGGAGAGGGGTCTGCATCCCAGGGGGAGTGCAATGCCGTTGGAGGGGTTGGTGTGAAAGTGTCGGCCAGATCTGGGGAGACAGATTGGGCAACGGCACACCGGCGCTTAGGGCATGTGGCAATGCCTTTGCTGAAGCAGCTGGAGAAGGATGGAGCCGTTAAGGGTCTGAAGCTGAACGGACAGCCACCCGATGACAACTGTGAAATCTGTTTGCTTTCAAAGTTCACCCGTTTCCCTTTCCATAGTGTGGCTGGCAGGAGCAAGAAGCCTTTGGAGCTGGTCCACATGGACTTGGTGGGGCCGCTGCCGGTGCAAGGGCACAAGGGGGAGCGGTATTTTCTTACAATTGTGGATGACTGGAGCAGGCTGATGTGGGCGTATCCGCTGAAGCAGAAGGACCACGCCGCCTCCACGATACGGGACGATTGGCTGCCATTCGTGGAGAAGCAGGCGGAGTGTGTAGTGAAGCGGATTAGGACAGACCGGGGTGGTGAGTTCCTTGGAGCTGAAATGACGGCCTGGCTCAAGAAGCAGGGCATCCAGAGAGAGCTGACCACGGCTTATACCCCACAGTCCAATGGTGTAGCAGAACGGGCAAACCGGACCATTCTGGAGACAGCTAGGGCGCTGCTCATAGAATCTGGGCTGAGCAATTCTATGTGGCCTCATGCTGTCCGGCACGCCACTGTCGCTAGGAACAGGGTGCTCACCAAGGTTGGGGATGACTCGTGGGTGCCGTTGGAGAGGTGGCTTGGGAGGAAGCCGCCGGTGGACATGCTGAGGGTGTTCGGTTGCATGGCAGTCGCCCACGTCCCCAAGACCTACCGCAGTAAGTTGGGGGCGAGTGCAATCTGGTGTGTGCATTTGGGGCTGGCTGCTGAGAGCAAGGGATGGCTGCTGTGGGAACCATCCAAGGGTGTGTTGTTTGACAGCAGGGATGTGAAATTCATTGAGGGCATGATGTATGGGAGCTGGGAGAAACAGCCGGAGGCAAGGGTGTCCCAGCAGATGGAGCAGATCACCATGCAGCTGGACCTGACTCCTAGTGTGTGGGAGGAGGGAGAGGAGGCAGCTGCTGGAAATGGTGATGGAGAGAAGGTACAGGAGGCATCTGCTGGTGGAGAAAATGGTGTGGAAACTGGCGGCAGCACTAGTGGAGCTGCTGGACCCGAGGGAGGAGAGAAGCAGCAGGGAAAAACTAAGAAGCCGAAGGGTGTCGTTATGAAGGGATGGGAGACACCCGTCTCCAGGCCAGGACGTACCCGTATGGCTACTAAGAAGCTGACTGCAGGAACTGATGCAGCAGAGCAGCAGCTAGGGACCGAAGAGGCATTGCTGATTCTACCGCATGGCTATGACCCGGATGAGGAGGACGAGCCTGCGTACTGCTTTCTTGCCCCTGCACCAGAGGAACCAGCTAGCATGGAGGAGGCATTAGCTGGACCAGATAGGGACAAGTGGCTGGCTTCTAGGGATGCTGAGTACCAGAGTCTGCTGGAGAATAGGACATGGGATCTGGTGGTGCTGCCTGATGGGAAGAAAGCGATACAATGCAAGTGGGTGCTGAGGATCAAGACCGATGACAAGGGGCAGGTCACCATCTACAAGAGTAGGCTGGTGGCGAAGGGGTTTATGCAGAAGGAGAAGCAGGACTTCAACGAGATCTTTGCTCCCACTGCCAAACCCCCTACCCTCCGTGTCTTGTTGGCAGATGCAGCTGTTAGTGGGAAATTCATCATTCAGATGGATATTTCAACGGCATTCCTGAATGGGATTTTAGAGGAGGATGTGTACATGACGCAGCCGCCTGGGTATGAGGATGGTACGGGCAGGGTGTGCAAGCTCAACAAGTCCATCTACGGCTTGAAGCAGGCGCCACGCTGCTGGTACCAGAAGTTGGCAGCTGTTTTAGAGGAGATGGGATTCAGGACCAGCAGCTGTGATGAGAGCCTCTTTCTCAAGGGCGAGGGGGAGAAGCTGGTGCTGTTTCTGGTCTATGTGGACGACATTCTTCTCTTCAGCAGCAGCATGAAGGAGATCCAGAAAGTGCAGCAGCAACTGATGGAAAACTTCAAGTGCAAGAACCTTGGGGAGGTAAAGTACTACCTCGGGATGCACGTGGAGAGGGATCCAGATCACAGGTGGTTGAAGCTGCACCAGGAGAAGTTCATCAAGGAGCTGGGGGAGAAGTATGGGATTGAGAATGAGCGCAAGGTTGCAACTCCCCTGCCAGCAGAATTCAAGCTTGTGAAGGCTGCAGAGGATGAAGGGGTTGAAGCTGAAGAGCAGCAGCAATTTCAGTCCTTGGTGGGCAGCCTCTTGTACGCAGCAGTTCACACGAGGCCCGACATCTCTTTCTCGGTTGGGCAGCTGGCTAGGGTGGTGCAGAATCCATCAGAGGAGCAGGTGGATGCAGCTGAGCGTGTGGTGAAGTACCTGAACTCTCACCCAAGCATTGGAGTTCAATACTCCGCATCTGCACAGGTGAAGCAGAAAGGGGTGGAGGTGCTGAAAGAGAAGGGGGAGAGGCTTGGAGAAGGCAAGCTATTTCTCACTTGCTTTACCGATGCTACATGGGCTTCTGAGAAGGAGGATTCCTCATCTGTGGGAGGATACATCTGCGTAGTTGGGGGAGGACCTGTTAGTTGGAGGTCCAAGAAGCAGACGGAGACGGCACTCTCTTCCGTAGAATCAGAGTACATGGCGATGTTCCATGGGGTGAAGGAGGTGATTTGGCTGAGGAGGCTGTTAGAGGAGATTGGCCAGGAGCAGAAAGTTGCTACGCCGCTGTTTTGTGATAGCAAGGGGGCTCTTGGGATGGCCAGAAACGCTGTGCTTCATGGGCTGAACAAGCACATGCGTATCAAGTGGCACTGGCTGCGTAAGGAGGTGAAGAGGGGGACGGTGCATCCGATCTACATCAAGACTCACCAGCAGCCAGCAGACTTTCTCACCAAGAGGCTTGCGGATGAGCCTCATTGGCGTTGTGTGCGCATGAGTGGAATGAGCATGAACTAGCATGGAATGACAGGGATGCAGCCGGCAGGCTGAGGGGGAGTGTGTTGGGTGCAAATGCACATTGCACGACATCCTGCCGTCTGTTTGTACGAGTATGCGTGTGCGAATGCATTTGCGTGTGAATGGTGTGTTCGTGTGTTTGTTTGCTTTCGCATTTTTCGCTTGATGCATTTGCAGGTACTCGCGCAATGTGCGCTTCGGCACAACATTGTACGCGCTATGAACAGTGCAAGCAGAAAGGACGAGCTCGCAAAGGAACCCAAGATGGAAGCTTTGCAGTTCGGTTGAGTTGATTGCGCAGATTCAGTTCTATCCAACTCGGAATTGTACTGTTTTGTTTGGTTAACTATAGTGTAGCAGGGAAGGCACTATAGGGGTACAATTTAGGTGAAGGTTGGATGTTGTTTGTCTGTATCTGCATGCTACAAGGCCAGGGGAAACCAGCGGAACCAGCATTTGGCTGGTTGGGCAAAGACAAAACAGGTTCTGTTTTTAGAACCTGAACCTGGTTGTTGTTTTCCCAGGTTGGAAAAACAGAACCAGAGGTTGTTTACCAACCTACCACCTGCTATTTTGTCCAGCCAGGTTGGTTCTGTTGCTTGGAATTATTTGGGATCATCCCTGGTTGTTCCCAGGTTGATTCCCAAGGTCCTTGCTAGCTAGAACTATTTAATCCTTCTCTGTTTGTACCTGAATATAGTCAAATTGATTCAAGCGAATTCCTTCCTCGCTGGAATTTCGTTTCTGCGCTATTCGATGGCGGAATGCTACCCGAGTCAACGCTAGTATGCTAGCACTCCAACGCTAGGCAAACGCTGTCCGAGCCATAACTTAGTAATGGCAGAACTTTTCGCGAGGCAACTTGGCTCATTTTTAAAGCTCTTGGAGCGAGCTTCGATATAGCGAATTCTCAGCTTAATCCGATCGACGGTCTGCATGGCACGCTGCGCGACGTTCAAGGTACTCTTGCTGTTTTGACTAAGTCCTTCTTGATCCCTCTCTCTACAAACTCGGACCCGAGGATAGGGGCTGGTCTTGTACCAGGCACCCAGGGACCCTTGGAGGTGACCCCGAGGAGAGGTTTTAAGTTTGATTAAGTCCTAATAGCTTGATTTTATTAGGCCCTTACACCAACAGAAGATAGTCTCGTTATTTTGGCTAAGTCATTCTTGGTTCCTCTCTCTACAAACTCGTGACAACGGAGTTGTGTGTTGGCTCCGTCCTCGCTTGGGCGGAGCCGACTTCGTGGTCGGGTGTAGGGGTGCAGCCGACCAGTAGCAATGGGCGAGCTGGTCGACGGGGTTGGTCGACCTGCACGGGAGCCACTGCAAGGGCGCCGACTTCGGGAGGGCGCCAACTTCGGGTGGTCGACCTGGGAAGTCGACCTGCAGAGGGCGTCGACTTGGTGACGCCGATCTGGGGTAGCCGACTTGGATGGTCGGCTGACTGGAGTGCTGGTCGACCTGGAGGTGGTCGACCAGGAGTAGTGGACACTGTGCGATAGTCACTATGGTAGTAGCCGTAGGTGACACGGGGGTGGTGGACACCCTGGAGGCACGGCTGGAGAATGCGAGGAGGAAGCACGAGGCCAACGAGTATGGCGACCTGCCTTGATCGGTCGTCGAGGCTGGCATCCGTTCCTTGTGGGCGACGGAGCACCCTTCAAGGCCTGCTTCTCCTGGCCCGGTGAACACTGAGGGCGGCGTCGACGTGGGCGTCAACGCCGGTGGTGACCAAGTCGGCAGCAGTGCGGGTGGCACGTCATCAAGGCAGCGTGGTGTGATTCGCGCCAACGAGGTCGACGGCATTCAGGCACAAGGGGTGCAGTCGTCGGCGGCTGCAGGCTCCTCGCAGGGCGACGTCGGAGGTCGACGAAGTGGATTGATTGACGCCGATGTCGGCGTCCCAGGTGACGGCGGGCGGAATTGCGCCGAGCTACGGCTACTACAAGTACACGCCAAACAGGATTTCGTTGACTCCCCCGCTGGTCGGCCGACCAGATATTCTCACCTGGAAGGAAGCTATCGAGCCCCAGCTGGAGATGGCCGGGCTGATCAGCTTTGCTCGAGGTACCGTGGCGACGCCGGACGACCCCGACTTGCGAGCTGAGTTCCGCGCCGTGCAGCTGTTGACCTTCACGGTCATCTCGCGGTGCTGCTCGCCGGGCGTGCAGATCGCCCTGAAGTGGTGCAGGGGGTACCTCGATGCCGGTCACCAGGCGTGGCACTTCATTGAGTCGAGGAGACAGCTACCGACTACTACAACCGGGCCCGGCGGATTCTCACCACCATCAGGATGGCCGGAGCACAGTACTCGACGGCGTGATACGTCACGCACGTCATGCAGGGGCTCTGGAGCAGCTACAACCTGCTGAAGCGGCTGTCCATGGCACCGAGCACGAGGGCGACGCTCAACGAGGACAACCTGACCTCGTACATCCTGCAGGACAAGGCGATGCCGGAGGCAAAGCGGTCCTAAGGGCTCCTGGCGCAGGTGAACTACGTCGCCCCGGTGAAGCAAGGCGGTCGACCGGGGCAGCGTGGACAGTCTGGTGGCGGTGGTAGCAGTGGCTGGAAGTCGGCCAAGGAGGTCGACAAGAAGAAGTCGACCAAGGACAGTGGTCGAGGAGGAGGAAGTCGACGTCGGGAGTGCTGGATCTGTCACAGCCCCGACCATCTCTCCTTTGAGTGCCCCGACCGCAGTGACTCCGAAGATGACGACGACAAGGGAGGCCGTGGGAGATCTGGCAGTCGTCGTCCACGTCGTGGAGGAAAGGAGAAGCCGCGCAAGGAGAAGCAGTCGACCTCAGCGAAGGACGCCGACTCCTCTGCTGGCGGCAAGGCGCGGGACGACAAGACGGCGTCGTGCTCGCTGGTCGGCGTCGTGGAGCCGACCGTCTCGCTGGCGCCGGAGGCCGGTGAGGACTTCCAGGCGGTGGCGGCAGCTGTGCAGGCGAACCCGGCGGTGGTCCTGCTCGACAGTGGCTCCTCCCACCACCTGACGAGGACGAAGGACGCCTTCGTCGACTTGGGGCCAAACGGCGACGTGAAGCACGTGCTGTCAAGATAGTAAAGATAGTTAGGAGCCATAGCTAGGAGAACCCTAGCTAGGCAAGAGAAGTTTAGGCAAAGAGGGGTTGCACTAGTAAGAATGGGGATACAAATAGCAAACCCTAGAAGGGTTGTACTCGCTATAGAGCACCCCACTACAGGCTAGAGCATAATATTCTGACACACCCCCATAGCCAAAGTGGGGTGTAATCAGCAGAGCAAGCAAAGCAGTACAAGCTCAGGGTGGATCACAATGTCACCACACATTCTGAGCACAAGTTCAAGAAGCAATAGTTTAAAGTTCACAATTATGAGCAAAGCTAGTGGTAGTCACAACGGGCAAGTGAGGAGGAGGAAAGAGACTATGAGAGGAGAGGAGGTAGTGGGCGGCAGCTGAAGCTGCTGGCACACGGCGCAACTGGAGCAACTGGCACACGGGCAACTGGAGCAACTGGCACACTGGCAACTGGAGCAACTGGCTCTCGGGCTACTGGAGTAACTGGCTCCGCGGCTGAAAGTAGCGGCAGACGAGCAACGGACTCACGGGCGACTGGAGCAACGGGCTCACGGGCGACTGGCGCAACGGGCTCACGGGCGACTGGCGCAACGGTCTCACGGGCGACTGGAGCTGCTGGCTTCACGGCGGCCACCCCCTTCAACCTCCCCAAACTATCCCACTCCCCCTGACACACACCCGCTGCTACACCGCTAGCTCCACTCCCCCTTCACCCCCCCTTAGTACCACTCCAACGGCTCCAACAAGTCCACCCCCCCTCAGCGGCAGCTGCAGCACAGGGAGACGGAGGAGGAGGAGGAACAGGGAACGGCACTCAGTGGCTTCACCCCCATACCCCTCACCCCCAAACCCTAATTCAGGAGAACGGGCTGTAGGAGGGGTGGGGCGCCAGTAGAAGCACGGGGGACAGTGGGGAGGGCAGGGGCAGCGAGGAACGGGCCGCCCACGGGCCTGGCATAGCCGCCCGAACCGCGCGCAGGCGGCCCGAGCCGCGCGCGGGCCTGGCGCTTCCCGTACGGGCCGCGCGCGGGCCTGGCGCAGCCCGTACGGGCCGCGCGCAGGCCTGGCGCAGCCCGTACGGGCCGCACGCCGGCTGTACGGGCCGCGCGCAGGCCACGACGGGCGACGGGGGGCGACGCGCGGGTCCCCGTCGCCCGTCGCAACGCCTCCCGGGGGCGACGCGTCGAGTGACGGGGCAGAAGCCCGCCGCGCGCCTCGGGGCGCACAGCGGGCAGAGAACCGCCGCGCGCCACGGGGCGCACGGCGGGCAGAAAACCGCCGCGCGCCTCGGGGCGCACGGCGGGAAGAAAAAACTGCCGCACGCCACGGGGCGTGCGGCACATAGAGTAGCAGCGGAAGTTGCAGCGGAAGCAACGAGGTGGTGAGCCCACCCACAGGATCGATCCAAAGGGATCGACCTGCTCTGATAGCATGTCAAGATAGTAAAGATAGTTAGGAGCCATAGCTAGGAGAACCCTAGCTAGGCAAGAGAAGTTTAGGCAAAGAGGGGTTGCACTAGTAAGAATGGGGATACAAATAGCAAACCCTAGAAGGGTTGTACTCGCTATAGAGCACCCCACTACAGGCTAGAGCATAATATTCTGACACGTGCGTGGCTTCAATGGGGCGCTGCAAGACGTCCAGGGCCGGGGCACAGTTGCGCTGCAAGGGGAGGCCGGGAAGACGGTACTCATCCCCGACGTGCTGTACGTCCCGGGCGTGCATGCGAAATTGCTGTCGTCCGGCCAGCTGAAGGAGCATGGCGTGAAGCTGAAGGAGGATGGCGACGGGATGCTGCTCGTCTCGGCAGCAGGCGAGGTGCTCTGTCGGGCGACGTGCTCCGGGCGTCTCCTCTGCACCGACCTGCGCCCCTGCTCCTCGAGGTCGACGTCGACCATGCCGGAGGTTGTGGCCCCGAGGGCGATCGTCACGAAGACGAAGTCGACACCGGACAGGATGCACGCGCGGCTGGCGCACGTCGGCATGGACACCATCCTGCGCTCGGCGAAGCACGAGGTCGCCACCGGGCTGGACCTCAAGTCGGCGTCCGGCGCCGACTCACCGTGTGTCTCGTGCGTCGGCGGGAAGCTGGCGCGGTGCACCTTCCCCGACCAGGGCTCTGACGCCGCCGACGTATTGGCTGTCGTACACATCGACCTGTGTGGGCCATTCCGGGTGGCTGCCAAGGACGGCAGCCTGTACTTCTTGCTGCTGAAGGACCGTAAGTCCCGCTACGTGTGGGTGAGGCCGGTCGCCAAGAAGTCGGATGTGCTGCTGGAGTTCCAGAAGTGGCTGGTACTGGTGGAGCGGCAGACGAAGTGGTCGGTGTTGCAGCTGCGCTCTGACCGAGGAGGGGAGTTCCTCGGCAAGGAGTTCACCGCCTTCGTGGACGGCAAGGGGATCGTCCACGACCTGACCTGCCCCTACACCCCGCAGCAGAACGGCATGGCGGAGCGGGAGATGCGGACGGTGGTGGAGTCGGTGCGGACGATGCTGCTGCACATGGGCGTGCAGCACCACTGGTGGCACCTTGCTCTGCGGCAGGCCGTCTGGGTTCGCAACTGCCTGGAGCGGTCGGCCACGCCGGGGACGACGCCGTACCAGCTGCTGACCGGGACGAAGCCCGACCTGTCGCTGGCGCGCGTGTGGGGCTGCATGGCGCAATTCCTCGTCCCCGAGCAGCAGCGTGGTGGCAAGCTGAAGCCGAAGGCCAAGTGGGGCCTTCACCTCGGCGTGTCGGAGGAGAGCAAAGGCTGGGAGCTCCTCGACATCGCCGACAACCGGGTGGTCACCACGTCGGACGTGGTGTTCTAAGAGACTATGTCGCTCGAGGTGTGGAAGTCGGAGTATGGGCCCGTGTCAGGGCGGACGTTGGTGGCCACACCAACGGATACCTCGACGGCAACGCTCCTTCCGCTCGCTGAAGTCGGTGAGCTTGATGGGGACGACACCGAGGTCGTCCACCCTTCCTCCCCCTCCCCTGCCCCTCCTCTCGTCGACCTTCGTGGGCTGGCTACGCCGTCGGCCTCCGGCGATGAGGGGAGCAGTGGGACGTCGCCTGTGGCGCCGACCAAGGGCATCGCCGGTGGCCGACGGGACGAGCAGCAAGTCGACGAGCAGCAAGTCGACGAGCAGCGGTTCGACATGGGAGTGCCATCGACCTGGATAGGAGAAGAGCAGGTCGAGGAAGCGCAGCCGACAGGGGAGCAGGCGGAACCAAGGCCGACCAAGGAGCAGTCGGCGACCTGGCAGTCGGCAGGGGAGCTGACCGCAGGTGAGAAATCGGTTGGGACGCCGACCGAGGTGCAACGGAACGACGAGGACGGCGGTGAAGATGAAGGGGAGCAATTGGGCGACGAGAAGCACGCCGACGGCAACGCAGAAAAGGTTCCGCCTGGTCCACGGCGCACAGGTCGACTTCGGAGGCCTCCCGACTTCTTCATCCCGGCCGCCTTCACCACGGTGTATGACGTGGTCGACGAGGACGACGACCTGCTGTACGACGAGGCCTACGAGAATGAGGAGTTTCCGGAGCTCGGACCCGACATGCTGGCCGACCCCGAGCACCGCTGGGACATATCGACGATGACGGCGAACGAGGCGCTGGCGAGCTGGAAGGGTCCGGCGGTGAAAGCCGCCATGGAGGAGGAGATCCGCAGCCTCATCAGCAACGGCACGTGGGAGCTGGTCGAACGCCCGCCGGGAGTGAACATCATGAAGAACCGGTGGGTGCTGACGACCAAGTACCACATCGACGACACCGTCGAGCGCGAGAAGGCGAGGCTGGTCGTGAAGGGCTTCACGCAGGTGTATGGTGCCGACTACGACGAGACGTATGCGCCGGTGAGCAGCTACGTCACACTGAGGATCTTCCTCAGCATCGTCGCCGTCCTCGACCTGAACCTGATGCAGCTCGACATGAAGAACGCTTTCTTGCAGAGCAAGCTCGACCGGGTGCTGTACATGTACCAGCTGGACTACTTCAACGACGGGACCGGCCGGGTGTGCAAGCTGCTGAAGAGCCTTTACGGGCTGAAGAAATCGCCGCTGTTGTGGTACTTGGCGCTCAACGACGTGCTGGTCGGCGCTGGCTGGAAGAAGAGCCAGGTCGACGAGGCCCTCTACTTCAAGGTCGGCGACGACAAGGTGACCTGCTGGGTGCTGGTCTATGTCGACGACCTGCTCGCCGCCAGCAGCAGCACCGCGATGCTGAAGGAGCTGCTGGAGGCCGCCTTCGAGCTGCGCGAGATCTCGCCGGTGCAGAAGTACCTTGGGCTGGAGATCGTGCGCGACAGGTCGGCGGGGAAGCTGTGGCTGCACCAGCAGGGCTACGCCGACAAGCTGCGTAGGCGCTTCATCGACGAGGAGCAGGGTGGTTGGACTCCGAAGACGCCGGTCTCGGTCGACGCCTACGCCGAGCTCACCTTCGACGACGAGGAGGCGCAGGAGCGACAGGAGGAGGAGTACCGGCAGAAGGTCGGCTCGCTGCAGTTCGCGGCGACGACGACGAGACCGGACATCTCCTTCGTGTTGGGTGCAAATTTACATTGCACGACATCCTGCCGTCTGTTTGTACGAGTATGCGTGTGCGAATGCATTTGCGTGTGAATGGTGTGTTCGTGTGTTTGTTTGCTTTCGCATTTTTCGCTTGATGCATTTGCAGGTACTCGCGCAATGTGCGCTTCGGCACAACATTGTATGCGCTACGAACAGTGCAAGCAGAAAGGACGAGCTCGCAAAGGAACCCAAGATGGAAGCTTTGCAGTTCGGTTGAGTTGATTGCGCAGATTCAGTTCTATCCAACTCGGAACTGTACTGTTTTGTTTGGTTAACTATAGTGTAGCAGGGAAGGCACTATAGGGGTACAATTTAGGTGAAGGTTGGATGTTGTTTGTCTGTATCTGCATGCTACAAGGCCAGGGGAAACCAGCGGAACCAGCATTTGGCTGGTTGGGCAAAGACAAAACAGGTTCTGTTTTTAGAACCTGAACCTGGTTGTTTTTTTCCCAGGTTGGAAAAACAGAACCAGAGGTTGTTTACCAACCTACCACCTGCTATTTTGTCCAGCCAGGTTGGTTCTGTTGCTTGGAATTATTTGGGATCATCCCTGGTTGTTCCCAGGTTGATTCCCAAGGTCCTTGCTAGCTAGAACTATTTAATCCTTCTCTGTTTGTACCTGAATATAGTCAATTGATTCAAGCGAATTCCTTCCTCGCTGGAATTTCGTTTCTGCGCTATTCGACGGCGGAATGCTACCCGAGTCAACGCTAGTATGCTAGCACTCCAACGCTAGGCAAACGCTGTCCGAGCCATAACTTAGTAATGGCAGAACTTTTCGCGAGGCAACTTGGCTCATTTTAAAGCTCTTGGAGCGAGCTTCGATATAGCGAATTCTCAGCTTAATCCGATCGACGGTCTGCACGGCACGCTGCGCGACGTTCAAGGTGCTCTTGCTGTTTTGACTAAGTCCTTCTTGATCCCTCTCTCTACAAACTCGGACCCGAGGATAGGGGCTGGTCTTGTACCAGGCACCCAGGGACCCTTGGAGGTGACCCCGAGGAGAGGTTTTAAGTTTGATTAAGTCCTAATAGCTTGAGTTTATTAGGCCCTTACACGAACATCGCCTTCGCCTGCAGCAAGCTGGGGAGCGGACTCACGGTGACAATGCCGATGACAAGCAGAATCGGACGAGCACGGGCGGCTACGTGTTCGTCTACGGAGGGGCCGCGGTCTCCTGGTCGAGCCAGCGCATCAAGTGCGTGACGCTATCGTCGACCGAGTCGGAGTACGTGGCGGCCGTCGAAGCCGGCAAGGAGGGACGCCGACTTCGCTTCCTCCTCGCAGAGTTCCGGCAGCTGGACGCCGGGAAGCCGACTGTCCTTCGGGTGGACAACAAGTCGGCCATCACGGTCGCCGAGGGCATGGGGTTGACGGGCAACCTCAAGCACATGGAGCGGCGACAGGCCTAGCTGCAGCACATGGTGAAGCGGGAGAAGTTTCGCTGCAGTACATCCCGACCGCTGAGCAGCCAGCCGACTTTCTGACGAAGGCGCTGCACTACCCGGCCTTCAACCGGTCTTCCGTCGCAGTCGGCCAGGTGCGCCTGGCTGAGGTGGGCGACGGCGACGATGACGTGCAGCAGTAGGTGCCATGCCCTCTTGCATGGCTGGTGCGGTGGTGACCGACGTGCTGTGTTTTGGGTTCACGTCGACGAGCGATTCTCCGAGCTATACTGCCGTGTGGGCTGGGGGCCCAAGCGTGAACGCGGCAGGGGAGTGTCAACGGGAGTTGTGTGTTGGCCCCGTCCTCGCTTGGGCGGAGCCGACTTCGTGGTCGGGTGTAGGGGTGCAGCCGACCTGTAGCAGTGGGCGAGCTGGTCGACGGGGTTGGTCGACCTGCACGGGAGCCACTGCAAGGGCGCCGACTTCGGGAGGGCGCCAACTTCGGGTGGTCGACCTGGGAAGTCGACCTGCAGAGGGCGTCGACTTGGTGACGCCGATCTGGGGTAGCCGACTTGGATGGTCGGCTGACTGGAGTGCTGGTCGACCTGGAGGTGGTCGACAAGGAGTGTCGTCGACCTGGAGTTGGTCGACCAGAGGGTGTGGTCGACCTGGTGAGGTCGACTGGAGGTGGCCGTCGATTGGGAGGTCGAGGGGCACACGCGGGAGAAGCTGGTTGACCTGGTTGCCCGGTCGACCATATTACCTGGGTGAGGAGGGTCTGCGAAGGCACACGAAGGTCGCCCACCTCCAGTGAGGTTGGCGAGGACGACCTCGGTGGTCATATCCCAAGGTCGACCTGGCAGATCAGAAGCTGTCGTCAGCACGAAGTTGACTTGGTGTGTGCGCTGTGCAGGTGACGAGGTACAGCACGCCAATCATCTGCGAAGCAGGTGCGATGCTGTACTGCGGGAGCAACGCTGGCACGCCGTCGACTTGCGCTGCTCTCGCGCCGTCGACCTGCAGCGTTGGCAAGCCGCGTCTCTGCACTGCTGGAGCGCGGTCGACCGTGCTGCGCTGGCAGTCGTCCTGCTTGCATGCTAGCTCTGATGTAGCCTTGTGTTGCCAACTTCATTGTATCATTGTCAACTTTCTCTAGTAACGAACGCAGAGATCATACGAGCACCCGTGCCTAGCCCGTAGTCTAGCTCCCATAACTAGAGTTATCTCCGCAACTCGGACCCGAGGATAGGGGCTGGTCTTGTACCAAGCACCCAAGGACCCTTAGAGGTGACCCTGAGTAGAGGTTTTAAGTTTGACTAGGTCTTAATGGCTTGAAATTTTAGGCCCTTACACTAACAAGCTGGTATCAGAGCTGCGTTGTATTGATCCTCGTTATAGGTAGCTATGGCGGGCAACACCTCGGCGGAAGCTGGTGAATCTTCAGCCCAAGATCATAGCGGCAGCCAAGATTCTGGTGTTTCAGCGCCAAGGGGAGCGCAAACAATCCAGTGCTCGCTGATGGAGGTGTTGAAGAACTTCACCGTCGAGATGTCCAATGGTGAGGGCTATGACAATTGGGCCTGAAAAATGCAATTATATTTTCATCAGACTGGATTGTCGAAACTGATGATTATATTTTCTTCAGACCGAGTGATCCCGCGCTGCAGGAAGAATGGGAAGAATGCTCCTCGGCTGGCTACTACTTGATGTCGCAGAGTTTGGAGCTGAACCAGCGTCACCACGTCATGCACCTGCTGCCGGAGGTTGAGTGCGGTCCGAAGGCGTGGACCGTGTTGAAGGAGCTCCACGCGTCTACCTCCGTCGCCACGATGCTCATGATGAAGACGGAGGTGCGCAGGCTGCGCCTGAGCGAGGGAGAGCATGTGCAATCAGTCCTGGACAAGATGCGCGACCTCTACGCAAAGTTGGCGACCGCGGGAATCACCTATCCGGAAGAAACCAAGTACCCGAAGATGCTCTCGCTGCTGCCGGAATCGTGGCTTCATTTTACGAAGGGATTGAGCCTGCCACAGAACCAGAGTTCGTGGACGCTCGTGTGGATGTGGACAAAGATTCTGGAGGAGGACTTATGTTGCCGCCAACTGGAGGGTGGAGACGATGGCAGCAGCGGCTACGGGATGCAAGGGAGCCGACGTGGCAGAGGACGTGGCTTTGGTGGTGCTGGACGCTGTGCAAAGAAGGACGACGACAACAATGACCAACAAGGAGGTACCGGTTGGGGTCGCGGTGCGAAATCTAGACGAGGGGGCAAGTCGGGTGCTGGTGGCAAAATGAAAGGGGTTGTTGCTGGTATTGTGAGAAAGAAGGGCACCCCTGGTTTTTGTGCTATAAGAAACCCGATGGATGGACCCCCCAGAATCGTCACCAGGATTACGGCGCGTGGAGCAACCAGAAATTTGGCGCGAATATTATTGCTCATTCGTCCGACAACAACTCGAAGGGCAATAGCAGTCCTTAGAAGAAGAAGGAGCGCGCTGCGGGCCAGTTCTTCCAAACAGGAATGCAGGGGGAGCAAGGAGACGCATCTGCCAAGGTTGGAGCGGAGCTGCATCCCCCGGACCTCTAGGTGTTGGACACGGGCGCTGCTTGGACGATGACGCCATGCGAGGACCTGCTCCAAGTTGGACATGCGCGCTACGCCAATCAATGAGCTGTGCTCCACCTTTGGACGCGCGCTGAAGGTGGTTGGACCGGCATGAGCTGCATTTAAGGGAGCGGATGGCAAGCTAGTGGTGCTGCACAAAGCGAATCTGATTTCCCTCCTTAAGATTGCCAAAGCTGGGGTGAGCACTAGAGGATGGGGCACGCACTTACAAGGGGCAGCTGGGAAATCGGGTGCTTTGGGATATGCACGATGTTGATATAAGGGCGTAATTAACTCGAGCTATTAAGACTCAATCAAACTTAAAACCTCTCCTCGCGGTCACCTCCAAGGGTCCCTGGGTGCCTGGTACAAGACCAGCCCCTATCCTTGAGTGCGAGTTTGTAGAGAGAGGAATCAAGAATGAGCGCGCCAAAATAACGAGAGTACCTTGAACGTTGCGCAGCGTGCCGTGCAGACCGTCGATTGGATTAAGCTGAGAATTTGCTATATCGAAGCTCACTCCAAGAGCTGCTTTAAAATAAGCCAAGTTGCCTCACGAAACGTTCTGCCATTACGAAGTTATGGCTCAGACAGCGTTTGCCTAGCATTTGAGTGCTAGAGTACTAGCGTTGACTCGGGTAGCATTCCGCTGTCGAACCGCGTTGAAACGAAGCTCCAGCAAGGAAGAAATTCGGACGAATCAATTGACTATATCCAGGTACAAACAGAGAAGGAATAAATACTTCTAGCTAGCAAGGACCTTGGGAATCAACCTGGGAACAACCAGGGATGATCCCAAATAATTCCAAGCAACAGAACCAACCTGGCTTGACAAAATAGCAGGTGGTAGGTTGGTAAACAACCTCTGGTTCTGTTTTTCCAGCCTGGGAAAACAACAACCAGGTCCAGGTTCTAAAAACAGAACCTGTTTCGTCTTTGCCCAACCAGCCAAATGCTGGTTCTGCTGGTTTCCCCTAGCCTTGTAGCATGCAGATACAGACAAACAACATCCAAACTTCACCTAAATTGTACTGTTTTGTTTGGTTTGTGCCAGTGCAGCGCGTGTCGAGTTGGAAAGAACTGAATCTGCGAAATCAAATAAACCGAACTGCAAAGCTTCCATCTTGGGTTCCTTTGTGAGCTCGTCCTTTCTGCTTGCACTGTTTATAGCGCGTACAATGTTGTGCCGAATCGCATATTGCGAGAGTACCTGCAGATGCTTGCGAAAGCAAACAAATACACGAACACACCATTCACACGCAAATGCATTCACACACGCACACTCGTACAAACAGACGGCAGGATGTCGTGCAAAGTCAATTTGCACCCAACACACGAGAGCGCACCAGGAGAAGTTTGTCAAGGAGCCAAGGAAGTAGTACGGAATTGAGAATGAGCGCAAGGTTGCAACTCCCCTGCCTGCTGAATTCAAGCTTGGGAAGGTTGCAGAGGATGAAGGGGTTGAAGCCGAGGAGCAGCAGCAATTTCAGTCCTTGGTGGGCAGCCTTTTGTACGCAGCAGTTCATACGAGGCCCGACATCTCTTTCTCGGTTGGGCAGCTGGCTAGGGTGGTGCAGAATCCAGGTAAGGCTAGATGCAGCTGAACGTGTGGTGAAGTACCTGAACTCACAACCAAGCATTGGAGTTCAATACTCCGCATCTGCTAAGGTGAAGCAGAAGGGGGTTGAGGTGCTGAAGGGAAAGGGGGAGAGGCTTGGAGAAGGCAAGCTGTTTCTGACTTGCTTTACCGATGCTACGTGGAGTTCTGAGAAGGAGGATTCCTCATCTGTTGAAGGTCCAAGAAGCAGACGAACACAGCCATTTCCTTGATGGAATCAGAATACATGGCAATGTTTCACGAGGTAAAGAAGGTGCTTTAGAGAAGACTGGCCAGGAGCAGAAGGTTGCTACGCCGCTGTTTTGTGACAGCAAGGGGGCTCTTGGGATGGCCAAGAACGCTGTGCTTCATGGGCTGCACATGTGTATCAAGTGGCACTGGCTGCGTAAAGAGGTGAAGAGGGGGACGGTGAATCCAATCTGTATCAAGACTCATGTTCAGCCAGCTGAATTCCTCACCAAGAGGCTTGCGGATGAGCCTCATTGGCGTTGTGTGCGCATGAGTGGAATGAGCATGAACTAGCATGGAATGATGAGGATGCAGCCGGCAGGCTGAGGGGGAGTGTGTTGTTGGGTGCAAATTCACTTTGCACGACATCCTGCCGTCTGTTTGTATGAGTATGCGTGTGCGAATGCATTTGCGTGTGAATGGTGTGTTCGTGAGTTTGTTTGCTTTCGCAATCTTTGCTTGATCCATTTGCAGGTACTCGCGCAATGTGCGCTTCGGCACAACATTGTATGCGCTATGAACAGTGCAAGCAGAAAGGACGAGCTCGCAAATATGGAAGCTTTGCTGTTTGGTTCATTTGAATGCGCGGATTCAGTTATAGTTTACTCGAAATGTATTGTTTTGTTTGGTTAACTATAGTGTAGCAGGGCAGGCACTATAGGGGTACAATTTAGGTGAAGGTTGGATATTGTTTGTCTGTATCTGCATGCTACAGAGCCAAAGGAATCTAGCAAATCCAGATTGTGGCTGCTTGGGCAAGGGCAAAACAGGTTCTCTTTTAAGGACCTGAACCTGATTGTTG
Organism: Closterium sp. Yama58-4; assembly: GCA_947470075.1. Classification (NCBI taxonomy): domain Eukaryota; kingdom Viridiplantae; phylum Streptophyta; class Zygnematophyceae; order Desmidiales; family Closteriaceae; genus Closterium; species Closterium sp. Yama58-4. Next base: position 46,936 of record CANIUD010000056.1, on the reverse strand, counting down.
TTCTCCTAGGTTGGAAAAAATAGAATTAAAGGTAGTTTACCAACCTACCACCTGCTGTTTTGTCCAGCCAGATTGGTTCTGTTGCTTGGAATGATTTGGGATCAACTCTAGTTGTTCCCAGGTTGATTCTCAAGGTCCTTGCTAGCTAGAACTATATATTCCTTCTCCGTTTGTACTGGGGCATAGTAAAGTCAATTGATTCAAGCGAATTCCTTCCTTGCTGGAAATTAGTTTATACGCCGGTCGAGTGCGGAATGCTACCCAAGTCAACACTAGCACGCCAGCACTTCAATGCTAGGCAAACGCTGACTGAGCCATAACTCTGCAAGCAATGACAGAATTTTTCGCGAGGCAACTTCAATCATTGTAAAGCTCTTAGAGCGAGCTTTGATATAGCAATTTTTTCAGCTTAATCCGATCGACGGTCCGCACGGCACGCTACGCAACGTACAGAGTACTCTCATTATTTTAGCAAAGTCATTCTTGGTCCTTCTCTCTACAAACTCGGACCCGAGGATAGAGGCTGGTCTTGTACTATGCAATCAAGGACCCTTGGAGGTGACCCCGAGAAGAGGTATTAAGTTTGATTAGGTCTTAATAACTTGAATATATTTGGCCCTTACACCAACACTTACTCTTGGTACCAACCGTATCGATATGTACTGCTCTTGGTCTTGAGAAGAACAATATGGGTAAGTAATACACTCACTTTTGGAACCAACCATATGTAAGTAACACCCTTAGTCTGGCAGCCAACTGTATGGAATATAACGCACTTACTCTTGGTACCAACCATATGGTTAAGTAAGCACCTACTCTTGGTACCAACGAGATGGGTAGATAATGCACTTACCCCATGTAAGAACCATAAAGGTAAGTAATGCACCTAAAATCTAGTTACCAAATTTATGTGTAAGTAACGCACTCTGTCTTAGAGCCAACCATATGGGGAGTTACGCACTTGCTCTTGGTACCAACTGTATTGGTAAGTAATGCACATATTCTTGGTATCAACCATATAGTTGAGTAACACACTCACTCTTGGTACTAGCTATATGGGTAAGTAACACACTTAGTCTTGGTACCAATTATATGGGTTGGTATCGCTTTTACTCTGGGCCGACCTTTAGCGCTGCAATGTTGGCGACCTGCCAGCACTGCAAGTCTGTGCAGCTCCAACGCCACAGAGCAGCGGCTCGCCAACGTAGCATATACGGTGACCTGCCAGCGCTGCCCTACGGCAGCTACCAACGCAGCAAGTCCACTTTTTTTGCGATTAAGGACAGAGTCTAGTAATACTAGGGGCCGAAATAACTCAAAATCGGTGGACTGAATTTCTGGACAAAAATGCCGACTTCACTAGAAACGCTGTGGACGCAAAACGCCTAACTTCACAAAATTTACATATGTTCTAGCACTAGACCGTGGCCATAATTACCAATTTGAGTCGCAAGAAAAGGTAAATCAGTTATCAAGTTATGAATTTCGTCGCACTTGGGGGCATGTTGTGGCTGGAACTTAACTCGATCACAATTGATCAACCCAAGAATTGTTGGGTGCAAATTGACTTTGCACGTCATCCTGCCGTCTGTTTGTACGAGTATGCGTGTGCGAATGCATTTGCGTATGAATGGTGTGTTCGTGTGTTTGTTTGCTTTCGCAATTTTCGCTTGAAGCATTTGCAGGTACTCGCGCAATGTGCGCTTCGGCACAACATTGTACGCGCTATGAAGAGTGCAAGCAGAAAGGACGAGCTCGCAAAGGAACCCAAGATGGAAGCTTTGCAGTTCGGTTAAATTGATTGCGCATATTCAATTCTATCCAACTCGAACTGTATTGTTTGGTTCACTATAGTGTAGCAGGGCAGGCACTATAGGGGTACAATTTAGGTGAAGGTTGGATGTTGTTTGTCTGTATCTGCATGCTACAAGGCCAGGGGAAACCAGCAGAACCAGCATTTGGCTGGTTGGGCAAAGACAAAACAGGTTCTGTTTTTTTAACCTGAACCTGGTTGTTGTTTTCCCAGGTTGGAAAAACAGAACCAGAGGTTGTTTACCAACCTATCACCTGCTATTTTGTCAAGCCAGGTTGGTTCTGTTGCTTGGAATTATTTGGGATCATCCCAGGTTGTCCTTGCTAGCTAGAACTATTTAGTCCTTCTCTGTTTGTACCTGGATATAGTCAATTGATTCATGCGAATTCCTTCCTCGCTGGAATTTTGTTTCTACGCGGTTCGATGGCGGAATGCTACCCGAGTTAAACGCCACTACGCTATCACTCTAACACTAGGCAAACGCTGTTTGCGCCATAACTTCGTAATGGCAGAACTTTTCGCGGGGCAACTTGGCTTATTTTAAAGCTCTTAGAGCGAGCTTCGATATAGCGAATTCTCACGGTCTGCACGATACGCTGCGCGACGTTCAAGGTACTTTTGTTATTTTGGCTAAGTCATTCTTGACTCCTCTCTCTACAAACTCGGACCCGAGGATAGGGGCTGGTTTTGTACCAGGCACCCAGGGACCCTTGAAGGTGACCCCGAGGAGAGGTTTTAAGTTTGATTGAGTCTTAATAGCTTGAGTTTATTAGGCCCTTACACCAACAAGCTGGTATCAGAGCTGCGTTATAGTGATCCTAGTTAAAGGTAGCTTTGGCTGGCAACACCTCGGCGGGAGCTGGTGAATCTTCAACCCAAGATCGTAGCGGCAGCCAAGATTCTGGTCTTTCAGCGCCAAGGGGAGCGCGAACAAGCCAGGGCTCGCTGATCAAGGAGGTGCTGAAAAACTTCACCGTCAAGAAGTTCAATGGTGAGGGCTATGATGATTGGGCCTGGAAAATGCAACTCTACTTCCGTCAGATTGGATTGCTGAAACTAATGATTGGGGAGGAGCCTAGACCGAGTGACCCCGCCCTACAGGAAGATTGGGACGAGCGCGCCTCGGCTGGCTACTATCTGATGTCGCAGAGTTTGGAGCTGAACCAGCATCACCACGTCATGCACCTGCTGCCGGAGGTTGATTGCGGTCCGAAGGCGTGGACCGTGTTGAAGGAGCTGCACTCGCCTACCTCCGTCGCTGCGACGCTCATGATGGAGAGGGAGCTGTCCGCGTTGCGCCTGAGCGAGGGAGAGCCGGTGCAACCTGTCCTGGACAAGATGCGCGACCTCTATGTGAAGCTGGCGATCGCGAGAATCACCTACCCGGAGCAGACCAAGTGCCTGAAGATGCTCTCGCTGCTGCCGGAATCGTGGCTCCAATTCACGAGCGGATTCACCCTGCCGCAGAACCAGAGCTTGTGGACACTTGACTGGGTGCGGACAAAGATTCTGGAGGAGGACTTCCGTCGCCGCCAACTGAGGGGTGGAGACGACGGCAGCAGCGGCTACGGGATGCAAGGGAGCCGACGTGGCAGAGGACGTGGCTTCGGTGGTGCTGGGCGCGGTGCAAAGAAAGACGACGACTCCAACGACCAACAAGGAGGTACCGGTTGGGGTCGCGGTGCGAAATCAAGACGTGGGGGCAAGTTGGGTGCTGGTGGCAAAATGAAAGGGAGTTGCTGGTATTGTGAGAAGGAAGGGCACCCCTGGTTTTTGTGCTATAAGAAATCCGATGGATGGACACCTCAGAATCGTCACCAGGATGGCGGCACGCGGAGGAACCAGAAAAACGGCGCCAACATGGTCGCTGATTCGTCTGACAACAACCCGAAGGGCAACGGCAGTGCGGAGAAGAATAAGGAACGCACCGCGGGCCAATTCTTCCATGTGGGAGACAAGGGGGAGCAAGGAGACACAAATGCTAAGGTTGATGCAGAGCTGCACCCCCTGGATTATTGGGTGTCTAACACAGGCGCTGCTTGGACGATGACGCCGCGCAAGGACCTGCTGGACGATGTACGCGCTGCACCGATCAATGAGGTGTGCTCTGCCTCTGGACACATGTTGAAGGTGGCTGGTGCGGGACGAGCTGCGTTTAAGGGAGCGGATGGCAAGCCGGTGGTGCTGCACGACGTTCACCTTGTCCCCGACCTGAAGGCCAACCTTATCTCCCTCCGTAAGCTTGGCAAGGCTGGGGTGAATACCAACACGGATGGGGCTCGCACTTATAAGGGGAAGCTGGGCAATCGGGTGCTTTGGGATCTGCACGAGAGCAAGGACATGTACAGATCTATGTGGCACGGTGGGGGGCAGGCTGGAGAGGGGTCTGCATCCTAGGGGGAGTGCAACGCCGTTGGAGGGGTTGGTGTAAAAGTGTCGGCCAGATCTGGGGAGACAGATTGGGCAACGGCACACCGACGTTTGGGGCATGTGGCAATGCCTTTGTTGAAGCAGCTGGAGAAGGATGGACGTTAACGGCTTGAAGCTGAACGGACAACCACCCGATGATAACTGTGAAATTTGCCTCCTTTCAAAGTTCACCCGTTTCCCCTTCCATAGTGTGGCTGGCAGGAGCAAGAAGCCGTTGGAGCTGGTCCACATGGACTTGGTGGGGCCGCTGCCGGTGCAAGGCACAAGAGGGAGTGGTATTTCCTAACCATAGTGGATGACTGGAGCAGGCTAATGTGGGCGTATCCGCTGAAGCAGAAAGATCACGCCGCCTCCACGATTCGGGACGATTGGCTGCCGTTCGTGGAGAAGCAAGCGGAGTGTGTGGTGAAGCGGATTAGGACAGACCGGGGTGGTGAGTTCCTTGGAGCTGAGATCTTGGCTCAAGAAGCAGGGCATCCAGAGGGAGCTGACCACGGCTTACACCCCACAGTCGAACGGTGTAGCAGAACGGGCGAACCGGACCATTCTAGAGACAGCTAGGGCGCTGCTCATAGAATCTGGGCTGGGCAACTCGATGTGGCCCCATGCTGTTCGGCACGCTACCGTGGCTAGGAACAGGGTACTCACCAAGGTTGGGGATGACTCGTGGGTGCCGTTGGAGAGGTGGCTTGGGAGGAAGCTGCCGGTGGGCATGCTGAGGGTGTTTGGGTGCGTGGCAGTCGCCCACGTCCCCAAGACCTACCGCAGTAAGTTGGGGGCGAGCGCAATCTGGTGTGTGCATTTGGGGCTGGCTGCTGAAAGCAAGGGATGGCTGCTGTGGGAACTATCGAAGGGTGTGTTGTTTGACAGCAGGGATGTGAAATTCATTGAGGACATGATGTATGGGAGCTGGGAGAAACAGCCGGAGGCAAGGGTGTCCCAGCAGATCACCATGCAGCTGGACCTGACTCCTAGTGTGTGGGAGGAAGGAGAGGAGGCAGCTGCAGGGGGTGGTGATGGAGCGAGGGTACAGGAGGCACCTGCTGGTGGAGAAAATGGTGTGGAGACTGGCGGTAGCACTAGTGAAGCTGCTGGATCCGAGGGAGGAAAGCAGCAGCAGGGGAAAACTAAGAAGCCGAAGGGTGTCGTTATGAAGGGATGGGAGACACCCGTCTCCAGGCCAGGACGTACCCGTATGGCTACTAAGAAGCTGACTGCAGGAGCTGATGCAGCAGAGCAGCAGCTAGGGACCGAGGAGGCATTGCTGATTCTACCTCATGGCTATGACCTGGATGAGGAGGATGAGCCTGCGTACTGTTTTCTTGCCCCTGCACCAGAGGAACCAGCTAGCATGGAGGAGGCATTAGCTGGACCAGATAGGGACAAGTGGCTGGCTTCTAGGGATGCTGAGTACCAGAGCCTGCTGGAGAATGGGACTTGGGAACTAGTGGTGCTGCCTGAGGGAAAGAAAGCGGTACAATACAAGCGGGTGCTAAGGATCAAGACTGATGACAAGGGGCAGGTCACCATCTACAAGAGTAGGTTGGTGGCTAAGGGGTTTATGCAGAAGGAGAAGCAGGACTTCAACGAGATCTTTGCTCCCACTGCCAAACCCCCTACCCTCCGTGTCTTGTTGGCAGATGCAGCTGTTAGTGGGAAATTCATCATTCGGATGGATATATCAACTGCATTTCTCAACGGCATTTTAGAGGAGGAGGTATTCATGACGCAGCCGCCTGGGTACGAGGATGGTACGGGCAGGGTGTGCAAGCTGAAAAAGTCAATCTACGGCTTGAAGCAGGCGCCACGCTGCTGGTACCAGAAGTTGGCAGCTGTTTTAGAGGAGATAGGGTTCAGGACCAGCAGCTGTGATGAGAGCCTCTTTCTCAAGGGGGAGGGGGAGTAGCTGGTGATGTTTCTGGTTTACGTGGACGACATTCTTCTCTTCAGCAGCAGCATGAAGGAGATCTAGAAAGTGCAGCAGCAGCTGATGGAGAACTTCAAGTGCAAGAACCTTGGGGGGGTAGAAAACTACCTCGGGATGCATGTGGAGAGGGATCCAGATCACAGGTGGTTGAAGCTGCACCAGGAGAAGTTTATCAAGGAGCTGGGGGAGAAGTATGGGATTGAGAATGAGCGCAAGATTGCATCTCCCCTGCCAGCAGAATTCAAGATTGTGAAGGTTGCAGAGGATGAAGGGGTTGAAGCCGAGGAGCAGCAGCAATTCCAGTCCTTGGTGGGCAGCCTCTTGTATGCAGCAGTTCACACGAGGCCCGACATCTCTTTCTCAGTTGGGCAGCTGGCTAGGGTGGTGCAGAATCCATCTGAGGAGCAGGTGGATGCAGCTGAGCGCGTGGTGAAGTATCTGAACTCCCACCCAAGCATTGGAGTTCAATACTCCGCATCTGCACAGGTGAAGCAGAAAGGGGTTGAGGTGCTGAAAGAGAAGGGGGAGAGGCTTGGAGAAGGCAAGCTCTTTCTCACTTGCTTTACTGATGCTACTTGGGCTTCTGAGAAGGAGGATTCCTCATCTGTAGGAGGATACATCTGCGTAGTTGGGGGTGGACCTGTTAGTTGGAGGTCCAAGAAGCAGACGGAGACGGCACTCTCTTCCGTGGAATCAGAGTACATGGCAATGTTTCATGGGGTGAAAGAGGTGATTTGGCTGAGGAGGCTGTTAGAGGAGATTGGCCAGGAGCAGAAGGTTGCTACGCTGCTGTTTTGTGATAGCAAGGGGGCTCTTGGGATGGCCAGGAACGCTGTGCTTCATGGGCTGAACAAGCACATGCGTATCAAGTGGCACTGGCTGCGTAAGGAGGTGAAGAGAGGGACAGTGAATCCGATCTACATCAAGACTCACTTGCTCCAGCAGACTTTCTCACCAAGAGGCTTGCGAATGAGCCTCATCGGCATTGTGTGCGCATGCATGGGATGAGCATGAACTAGCATGGAATGATGGAAATGCAGCCGGCAGGCTGAGGGGGAGTGTGTTGGGTGCAAATGCACATTGCACGACATCCTGCCGTCTGTTTGTACGAGTATGCGTGTGCGAGTGCATTTGCGTGTGAATTGTGTGTTCGTGTGTTTGTTTGCTTTCGCAATTTTCGCTTTGAAGCATTAGCAGGTACTCGCGCAATGTTCACTTCGGCACAACATTCTACGCGCTATGAACAGTGCAAGCAGAAAAGACGAGCTCGCAAAGGAACCCAGGATGGAAGCTTTGCAGTTCGGTTTAATTGATTGCGCAGATTCAGTTCTATCCAACTTGAAATTGTACTGTATTGTTTGGTTGACTATAGTGTAGCAGGGCAGGCACTATAGGGATACAATTTAGGTGAAGAGTTTTCTCAAATACTTCACCACGCGCTCAGCTGCATCCACCTGCTCCTCTGATGGATTCTGCACCACCCTAGCCAGCTGCCCAACCGAGAAAGAAATGTCGGGCCTCGTATGAACCGCTGCATACAAGAGGCTGCCCACCAAGGACTGAAATTGCTGCTGCTCTTCAGCTTCAACCCCTTCATCCTCTGCAGCCTTCACAAGCTTGAACTCAGCTGGCAGGGGAGTTGCAACCTTGCGCTCATTCTCAATCCCATACTTCTCCCCCAGCTCCTTGATGAACTTCTCCTGGTGCAGCTTCAACCACCTGTGGTCCAGATCCCTCCACACGTGCATCCCGAGGTAGTACTTTACCTCCCCAAGGTTCTTGCACTTGAAGTTCTCCATCAGCTGCTGCTGCACTTTCTGGATCTCCTTCATGCTACTGCTGAAGAGAAGAATGTCACCAGAAACATCACCAGCTCCTCCCCCTCCCCCTTGAGAAAGAGGCTCTCATCACAGCTGCTGGTCCTGAACCCTATCTCCTCTAAAACAGCTGCCAACTTCTGGTACCAGCAGCGTGGCGCCTGCTTCAAGCCGTAGATGGACTTTTTCAGTTTGCACACCCTGCCCGTACCATCCTCGTACCCAGGCGGCTGCGTCATGAACACCTCCTCCTCTAAAATCCCATTGAGGAATGCCGTTGATATATCCATCTGAATGATGAATTTCCTACTAACAGCTGCATCTGCCAACAAGACACAGAGCGTAGGGGGTTTGGCAGTGGGAGCAAAGATCTCATTGAAGTCCCGCTTCTCCTTCTGCATAAATCCCTTAGCCACCAACCTACTCTTGTAGATGGTGACCTGCCCCTTGTCGTCAGTCTTCATTCTTAGCACCCATTTGCATTGTACCGCTTTCTTTCTATCAGGCAGCACCACTAGTTCCCAAGTCCCATTCTCCAGCAGACTCTGGTACTCAGCATCCCTAGAAGCCAGCCACTTGTCCCTATCTGGTCCAGCTAATGCCTCCTCCATGCTAGCTGGTTCCTCTGGTGCAGGGGCAAGAAAGCAGTACGCAGGCTCATCCTCCTCATCCGGGTCATAGCCGTGCGGTAGAATCAGCAATGCCTCCTCGGTCCCTAGCTGTTGCTCTGCTGCATCAGCTCCTGCAGTCAGCTTCATTGTTGCCATACGGGTGCATCCTGGCCTAGAGACAGCTGCCTCTCATCCCTTCATTACAACACCCTTTGGCTTCCTCCTTTGTGGTAGCTTAGGCACCTTAGCTTTGCCTTGCTGCTGCTCTCCTCCCTCAGATTCAGCAGCTTCCCTGATGCTACCACTAGTCTCCACATCACCTCCTCCATTAGCACGTGCCTCCTGCACCTTCTCTCCATCACCACCCTCTGCAGCTACCTCCTCTCCCTCCTCCTGCACACTAGGAGTCAGGTCCAGCTGCATGGTGATCTGCTCCATCTCCTGTGATATCTTGGCCTCTGGCTGTTGCTTCCAGCCCCCATACATCAGGCCCTCAACAAACTTCACATCCCTGCTGTCAAACAGCACACCCTTGCGTGGTTCCCACAGCAACCATCCCTTGCTCTCGGCAGCCAGGCCCAAATGCGTGTAAGGTCCCCCAGCTTATGTTGGTGTAAGGGCCTAATAAACTCAAGCTATTAGGGCTTAATCAAACTTAAAACCTCTCCTCGGGATCACCTCCAAGGGTCCCTAGGTGCCTGGCACAAGACCAGCCCCTATCCTCGGGTCCGAGTTTGTAGAGAGAGGAGTCAAGAAAGACTTAGCCAAAATAACAAGAGTACCTTGAACGTCGCGCAGCGTGCCGTGCAGACCGTCGATCGGATTAAGCTGAGAATTTGCTATATCGAAGTTCTCTCCAAGAGCTCAAAGATAAGCCAAGTTGCCTCGCAAAAAGTTCTGCCATTACGAAGTTATGGCTTGGACAGCGTTTGCCTAGCGTTGGAGTGCTAGCGTACTAGCGTTGACTCGGGTAGCATTCCGCCGTCGAACCGCGTAGAAACGAAATTCCAGCGAGGAAGGAATTCGCATGAATCAATTGACTATGTTCAGGTACAAACAGAGAAGGAATAAATAGTTCTAGCTAGCAAGGACCTTGGGAATCAACCTGGGAACAACCAGGGATGATCCCAAATAATTCCAAGCAACAAAACCAACCTGGCTGGACAAAACAGCAGGTGGTAAGTTGGATTCAACCTCTGGTTCTGTTTTTCCAACCTGGGAAAACAACAACCAGGTTCAGGTTCTAAAAACAGAACCTGTTTTGTCTTTGCCCAACCAGCCAAATGCTGGTTCCGCTGGTTTCCCCTGGCCTTGTAGCATGCAGATACAGACAAACAACATCCAACCTTCACCTAAATTGTACCCCTATAGTGCCTGCCTTGCTACACTATAGTCAACCAAACATAACAGTACAATTTCGAGTTGGATAAAACTGAATCTGCGCAATCAACTCAACCGAACTGCAAAGCTTCCATCTTGGGTTCCTTTGCGAGCTCGTCCTTTCTGCTTGCACTGTTCATAACGCGTACAATGTTGTGCCGAAGCGCACATTGCGCGAGTACCTGCAAATGCTTCAAGCGAAAATTGCGAAAGCAAACAAACACACGAACACACCATGCACACGCAAATGCACTCGCACACGCATACTCGTACAAACAGACGGCAGGATGTCGTGCAAAGTGAATTTGCACCGCGCCCAGCACCACCAAAGCCACGTCCTCTGCCACGTCGGCTCCCTTGCATCCCGTACCCGCTGCTGCCGTCGTCTCCACCCCTCAGTTGGCGGCGACGGAAGTCCTCCTCCAGAATCTTTGTCCGCACCCACTCGAGCGTCCACAAACTCTGGTTCTGCGGCAGGCTCAATCCGCTCGTGAATTGAAGCCACGATTCCGGCAGCAGCGACAGCATCTTCAAGCACTTGGTCTGCTCCGGGTAGGTGATTCTCGCAATCGCCAGCTTTGCGTAGAGGTCGCGCATCTTGTCCAAGACAGGTTGCACCGGCTCTCCCTCGCTCAGGCGCAACGCGGACAGCTCCCTCTCCATCATGAGTGTTGCGGCGACGGATGTATGGGCGTGCAGCTCCTTCAACACGGTCCACGCCTTCGGACCGCACTCAACCTCCGGCAGCAGGTGCATGACGTGGTGACGCTGATTCAACTTCAAACTCTGCGACATCAAGTAGTAGCCAGCCGAGGCGCACTCGTCCCAATCTTCCTGTAGGGCGGGGTCACTCGGTCTAGGCTCCTCCCCAATCATTAGTTTCAGCAATCCAATCTGACGGAAGTAGAGTTGCATTTTCCAGGCCCAATCATCATAGCCATCACCATTGAACTTCTCGACGGTGAAGTTCTTCAGCACCTCCTTGATCAGCGAGCCCTGGTTTGTTCGCGCTCCCCTTGGCGCTGAAACACCAGAATCTTGGCTGCCGCTACGATCTTGGCCTGAAGATTCACCAGCTACCGCCGAGGTGTTTCCCGCCATAGCTACCTTTAACGAGGATCACTATAACGCAGCTCTGATACCAGCTTATTGGTGTAAGGGCCTAATAAACTCAAGCTATTATGACTTAATCAAACTTAAAACCTCTCCTCAGGGTCACCTCCAAGGGTCCCTGGGTGCCTGGCACAAGACCAGCCCCTATCCTCGGGTCCGAGTTTGTAGAGAGAGGAGTCAAGAAAGACTTAGCCAAGATAACAAGAGTACCTTTAACATCACGCAGCGTGCCGTGCAGACCGTCGATCGGATTAAGCTGAGAATTTGCTATATCGAAGCTCTCTCCAAGAGCTTTAAAATAAGCCAAGTTGCCTCGCGAGAAGGAATAAATAGTTCTAGCTAGCAAGGACCTTGGGAATCAACTTGGGAACAACCAGGGATGATCCCAAATAATTCCAAGCAACAGAACCAACCTGGCTGGACAAAATAGCAGGTGGTAGGTTGGAAAACAACCTCTGGTTCTGTTTTTCCAACCTGGGAAAACAACAACCAGGTTCAGGTTCTAAAAACAGAACCTGTTTTGTCTTTGCCCAACCAGCCAAATGCTGGTTCTGCTAGTTTCCCCTGGCCTTGTAGCATGCAGATACAGATAAACAACATCCAACCTTCACCTAAATTGTACCCCTATAGTGCCTGCCTTGCTACACTATAGTCAACCAAACAAAACAGTACAATTTCGAGTTGGATAGAACTGAATCTGCGCAACCAACTCAACCGAACTGCAAAGCTTCCATCTTGGGTTCCTTTGCGAGCTCGTCCTTTCTGCTTGCACTGTTCATAGCGCGTATAATGTTGTGCCGAAGCGCACATTGCGCGAGTACCTGCAAATGCTTCAAGCGAAAATTGCGAAAGCAAACAAACACACGAACACACCATGCACACGCAAATGCACTCGCACACGCATACTCGTACAAACAGACGGCAGGATGTCGTGCAAAGTGAATTTGCACCCAACACAAACGCTGTCCGAGCCATAACTTCGTAATGGCAGAAATTTTCGCGAGGCAACTTGGCTTATTCTAAAGCTCTTGGAGCGAGCTTCGATATAGCGAATTCTCAGCTAAATCCGATCGACGGTCTGCACGATACGCTGCGCGACGTTCAAGGTACTCTTGTTATTTTGGCTAAGTCATTCTTGAATCCTTTCTCTACAAACTCGGACCCGAGGATAGGGGCTGGTTTTGTACCAGGCACCCAAGGACCCTTGGAGGTGACCCCGAGGAGAGGTTTTAAGTTTGATTGAGTCCTAATAGTTTGAGTTTATTAGGCCCTTACACCAACAAGAATCTCACAACGAATTAGAGTAGAAAGAAACCAGGTGGTAGGGGATGAGGACGAAAGAGAAGGTCCTTAGGGGGTCTTCAACCAAGGAAACCCCATAAGCACACAATTTCCCCTCCTTATAGGAACACAACTTTCACCCTTGTCATTTTCCCAACCTCCCAAATCCATCTAACCCAACTTGGCCACACTTGCCAACCTGGTTAGGCATCTCCCAACCACGTGGCATCAACTACATTAGAAGTGCCAAATTTCCCCAACCCCCAAAGGTCTTTTCCCCATATAGAGTCACTCCACAAATCCCATAGTCGCCGCATCACAACCATAACTTCGAACTATCATAACTTTCTCGTTTGTGTTCTCATCGCGACGATTTTTGGTTAGTCGAAAGCTCTTGAATAGGGTAATCATTTGAAATATCTGCTCAAGCAAAATAAGATCATACACACCCACGGCATCCAAATCATGCCAAACATAATTTCTTGCGCACGCGTATATACGCATGCAAGGGAGAAAGAGAGGATGGGAGGCGGACAGAGGTGAATGCATATGATAGCATCAGATGATAAACTTGCCAGCGTCGCAACCACAGATGACAACAGCGCACACATGCACGCACCTACTTTGCAGGTGCTTGTAAACGGTTGGCGCGCCATGCACCACTGCCTGATTGGCCACGTGCCGTTGACTGCGCCTGATCAGCCACGTTGACCTCGAAATACCACTCGGAGTTCGGCTCCGCCAAAACCTCCTAGGCGATGATCGCGCATTCTGCAGAACTGCATCCCCCTGGTAACTTGGTCAATTATATAAGGGTGTGTTACATTTTTACACTTCCATGGTCCGTACCGTGGGCCGTCCGGACATTTGTAGGGTAAATTTTTTGTCATGTACTGCGAAAGCTTTCGCCTGCAACCATGCGAGGTCGCAGCTGTACGTACCACAGATGAAACTTTTTACAATTTTCCGTGTACATAACTGTCCGAACGACTCCCGTCCGTCTGCCGGACAGTGCAACCAAACCATCATTTGATTGGCCAACGAGATCTGTTAACAATACATTTAGACATTTTTCCACTAAGCGAACCTCAGTAACCAGTATCCAGTGTTACCCTACAACACTGTTCTCGATTTCATGAAGGGAAAATGTTCCATAACCCCGCCCGGACTAGCCTCCATCCAGGCGCGACGCCCGAACCCGTCCATGCGTGTATTTTTATTACGGTCCGCGGACCATCGTCTGGACAAAACGGTAAAATTAATAATGTAACATGCCCTAATCATCAAGTCGGCGACCACTTGTACGGCAGATGTTGACCCACAGCTATACGTGCTTGTCGACCACGCAGGTCGACGACCACTAGCCGACTTCACCAAGTCGGCAACTCTCTTGGTCGACGAACATCTTCGCCAAGTCGGCTTCTCTGGGTTGGCGCCCACCAAAGTCGACAAACTCCTTCGTCGACCACCAGTCGAAGTAGGCCGCTGGCTTCGCAGTGGCCCCGTCCAGATTGACCAAGTCCGTCGACCTACTCGCCTAAGTCAGCGTCGGCTACTGCAGACGATCGGCGGCACCTCCCGCACATCCGACTACGAAATTGGCTCCGCCCAAGCGAGGGCAACTCCCAACCCTCTTTAACACTCCCCTGCTGCGTTCACGCGTGGGCACCCCACACTAGGTCCGCCCAGAACCTAGAGGATATACTATTTGGAAAAAACTTACCATCGTCGGCATTCACACAACATACAGCACGCCGGTCACTGCATTAGTCATGCAAACGGGTGTTATAATCACAATAGGCTCAAAGTTGCCTAAAGCGAAAGATACAGTGCATGCTCGGTTTTCTGCACAGCGGCATGTTCATAGCGCTCTGGTCAGAGCTCCAACTGACATGCTGCAAATTGGATCTGTAGCGTCTTGACGTCGTCTACAATAGGCATATTGAATCGCACGAGTTTATTAAGAATTGACGACGTTATGTCAGATTGAACGAACGGCACTATGGCAGACAATTTAGTCTCAGCACACAATTACGAGTTGGGAATGGCTCCTAGCCTCTACAAACCCAGAGCGCCAAGGTACAGTGATGAGAAACAGTGCCACACCTATCTTCAACCACGAAAGGTCTGAGAACTACCCTCCACAGGGGCATACACCACGAGGAATGTTAGACTACGCATTGAAATGTAACTATTCTCACTATCTTGAAGTTTACCCTTTTGCGAGCTTCAGAATCACTCGGATCCTTCAACCAAGGCTCTTGTTCTTCACCATATAATATTTGTTGAGTTATGAAAATCTGCTGCTCACACTTACGACACGCCGAACGTTCGACACACAAAAATATAGAAAACGCAAACGACACACAAACGACGGCGTGATACATGAATAGCGATAACTCGCTATTGACTTGACACACACATTCGACATCATGACTCATGATTCATGTACTATTATAAGCACGAAATATAGACTATTGCATGCCCTCATACCATTCCATGCACACACGCATGCACGCACAGAGACAACAAGCCGAGTGCAAACCATGGGGTAGCATAAACTAAGCCCTTCGGATTGTTGGCCGTACGATTTGGTTCTCGTAATTCACAGCTATCCCTGGCAGTTTGCAACACTTCCACCAGCCTTTTAATCATCATGTCAGCTGGCTGCCCCGTCCTTTTCACATGGCCACCCATGGCAACTCAACTTCACCCATGGCCACCACGCTCCTCGTACTATGCCATCTTACCATCATATGTTTTGTCAGGCCATGCAGTGTAGGAATTTTACCAAGTGCAATGGAACCTTGGCTGTTACAAAAAATTTGGGTAGGTAATTGATGCTCCTCTCCCAACTCAGCCAACAGACGCCGCTACGACACAATTTCATGTACAGCACGGAAGAGTGCCGATTTAGGGCCTTTGCTCCGCCCTCGAGTATTGCAGCCTAACGGTTGGTGTTTGGCCAAGATTATTGGCCACCATCATTTCATCTGCTACCTGCTCCTCATTAGGGCATTGAACAACCCGATCCAGCTGCCCGGTAGCAAAGGCGATATTTTGTCGAGTATTTACCGCCGCATATATGGGACTGCCCACCAACGAGTGATATCGACACCTCTCCTCTAATCCAACGTTCTCCTCCTCTGTTCCTTTCACACACTTGAACCCAGAGGGGAATGGAGTAGCCACATCACCTTCACTCTTCCCAAAGTTGGCAGCCAGCGCCTCCAAGTACTTCAGTGGTGCAGACGCATCCACCATTTCTCCACATTGCGCTCAATATGAAGCATGTGGTACAAGTTCACGTGACCATGGGCACTGCACTTGAATTTGTCTTGAAGCTTCAGCATCTCATTTTCCACAAGGTCAAACTAGGGTGACAATATGAGAACATCATCAACATAAACCACCATGAAACTCCTCTGCTCCCTATCGCCAAGGATGAATAAGAAACGATCGGCCGTCAAGCGAGTGAAGCCGATCTCCTCCAAAACTTCTCACAGCTTCAAGTACCATTGCCGAGAAAATTGCTTAAGCCTACACAGGGCCTTCTTCAGTTTCCAAAGGAAGCCACTACCATCATCAAACCCCTCTGCCTGCGCCTTGAAAACTCTCTTCTTCAACGAGTGTCAACGGAAGTTATGTCATGTTGGTGTAAGGGCCTAATAAACTCAAGTTATTAAAACATAATTAAACTTAATACCTCTCCCCCGAGGTCACCTCCAAGGGTGCCTGGTACAAGACCGTTTGATACGCATGTGCTTGTTCAGCCCGTGAAGCACAGCGTTTCTGGACATCCCAAGAGCCCCCTTGTTGTCACAAAAAAGCGGCGTAGCATCCTTCTGCTCTTGGCCAATCTCCTCTAACAGCCTCCTCAGCCAAATTACCTCCTTCACCCCATGGAACATTGCCATGTACTCTGATTCCAC
This sequence comes from Closterium sp. Yama58-4, assembly GCA_947470075.1. NCBI lineage: Eukaryota > Viridiplantae > Streptophyta > Zygnematophyceae > Desmidiales > Closteriaceae > Closterium > Closterium sp. Yama58-4. Next base: position 30,632 of record CANIUD010000056.1, on the reverse strand, counting down.
GGAAGAGAGTGCCGTCTCCGTCTGCTTCTTGGACCTCCAACTAACAGGTCTACCACCAACTACGCAGATGTATCCTCCCACAGATGAGGAATCTTCCTTCTCAGAAGCCCAAGTAGCATCGGTAAAGCAAGTGAGAAAGCGCTTGCCTTCTCCAAATCGCTCACCCTTCTCTTTCAGCACATCAAAGACCCCCTTCTGCTTCACCTGTGCAGATGCGGAGTATTGAACTCCAATGCTTGGGTGAGAGTTCAGGTACTTCACCACACGTTCAGCTGCATCCACCTGCTCCTCTGATGGATTCTGCACCACCCTGGCCAGCTGCCCAACCGAGAAAGAAATGTCGGGCCTCGAGTGAACCGCTGCGTACAAGAGGCTGCCCACCAAGGACTGAAATTGCTGCTGCTCCTCGGCTTCAACCCCTTCATCCTCTGCAGCCTTCACAAGCTTGAATTCTGCTGGTAGGGGAGTTGCAACCTTGCATTCACAATCCCACACTTCTCCCCCAGCTCCTTGATGAACTTCTCCTGGTGCAGCTTCAACCACCTGTGATCCAGATCCCTCTCCACGTGCATCCCGAGGTAGTACTTTACCTCTCCAAGGTTCTTGCACTTGAAGTTCTCCATCAGCTGCTGCTGCACTTTCTGGATCTCCTTCATGCTGCTGCTGAAGAGAAGAATGTCGTCCACGTACACCAGAAACATTACCAGCTCCTCCCCCTCCCCCTTGAGAAAGAGGCTCTCATTACAGCTGCGGGTCTTGAACCCTATCTCCTCTAAAACAGCTGCCAACTTCTGGTACCAGCAGCGTGGCACCTGCTTCAAGCCGTAGATTGACCCTTTTCAGCTTACCATCCTCATACCCAGGCGGCTGAGCAATGCTGTTGATATATCCATCTGAATGATGAATTTCCTACTAACAGCTGCATCTGCCAACAAGACACGGAGGGTAGGGGGTTTGGCAGTGGGAGCAAAGATCTCGTTGAAGTCTTGCTTCTCCTTCTGCATAAACCCCTTAGCCACCAACCTACTCTTGTAGATGGTGACCTGCCCCTTGTCATCAGTCTTGATCCTTAGCACCCACTTGCACTGTACGGATTTCCCCTCAGATAGCACCACCAGATCCCATGTCCCATTCTCTAGCAGGCTCTGGTACTCAGCATCCCTAGAAGCCAGCCACTTGTCTCTATCTGGTCCAGCTAATGCCTCCTCCATGCTAGCTGGTTCCTTTTGTGCGGGGGCAAGAAAACAGTAGGCAGGTTCATCCTCCTCATCCGGGTCATAGCCATGAGGTAAAATCAGCATTGCCTCCTCATTCCCAAGCTGCTGCTCTGCTTCACCAGCTCCTGCAGTCAGCTTCATTGTTGCCATGCGGGTGCGTCCTGGCCTGGAGACGGGTGTCTCCCATCCCTTCATAACGACACCCTTCGGCTTCTTAGTTTTCCCCTGCTGCTGCTCTCCTCCCTCGGATCCAACAGCCCTACTAGTGCTACCGCCAGGCTCCACACCATTTTCTCCACCACCAGGTGCCTCCTGTACCCTTTCTCCATCACCATTCTTTGCAGCTGCCTCATCTCCCTCCCACACACTAGGAGTCAGGTCCAGCTGCACGGTGATCTGCTCCATCCAGCTGTTTCTCCCAGCTCCCATACATCATGCCCTCAACAAACTTCACATCCCTGCTGTCAAACAACACACCCTTGGATGGTTCCCACAACAGCCATCCCTTGCTTTCAGCAGCCAGCCCCAAATGCACACACCAGATTGCACTCGCCCCCAACTTACTGCGGTAGATCTTGGGGACGTGGGCGACTGCCATGCAGCCAAAAACCCTCAGCATGTCCACCGGCGGCTTCCTCCCAAGCAACCTCTCCAACGGGACCCACGAGTCATCACCAATCTTAGTGAGTACCCTGTTCCTAGCGACGGTAGCGTGCCGAACAGCGTGGGGCCACATGAAGTTGCCAAGCCCAGATTCTATGAGGTGCGCCCTAGCTGTCTCTAGAATAGTCCGGTTCGCCCGTTCTGCTACACCGTTAGACTATGGGGTGTAAGCCGTGGTCAGCTCCCTCTGGATGCCCTGCTTCTTGAGCCAGGCCGTCATTTCAGCTCCAAGGAACTCACCACTCCGGTCTGTTCTAATATGCTTCACCACACACTCGGCTTGCTTTTCCACGAACGGCAGCCAATCATCCCGTATCGTGGAGGCAGCGTGGTCCTTCTGCTTCAGCGGATATGCCCACATCAGCCTGCTCCAATCATCCATAAATGTAAGGAAATACCGCTCCCCCTTGTGCCCTTGCATCGGCAGCGGCCCCACCAAGTCCATGTGGACCAGCTCCAATGGCTTCTTGCTCCTGCCAGCCACACTATACAAGGGGAAACGGGTAAACTTTGAGAGCAAACAGATTTCACAGTTATCATCGGGTGGCTGTCCGTTCAGCTTCAGACCCTTAACGGCTCCATCCTTCTCCAGCTGCTTCAACAAAGGCATTGCCACATGCCCCAAGCGTCGGTGTGCCGTTGCATAATCTGTCTCCTCAAATCTGGCCGACACTTTCACACCAACCCCTCCAACAGCGTTGCACTCCCCCTGGGATGCAGACCCCTCTCCAGCCTGCCCCCCACCGTGCCACCCCAACGCCGTTAGCTGCCACATAGATCTGTACACGTCCTTGCTCTCGTGCAAATCCCAAAGCACCCGATTGCCCAGCTGCCCCTCACAAGTGCGAGCCCCATCCGTGTTGGTGTTCACCCCAGCCTTGCCAAGCTTACGGAGGGAGATAAGGTTGGCCTTCAGGTCGGGGACGAGGAGAACGTCGTGCAGCACCACCGGCTTGCCATCCGCTCCCTTAAACGCAGCTCGTCCCACACCAGCCACCTTCAACACGTGTTTAGAGGCGGAGCACACCTCATTGATTGGTGCAGCGCGTACATTGTTCAGCAGGTCCTTGCGCGGCGTCATCGTCCAAGCAGCACCCGTGTCCAACACCCAAAAGTCCAGGGGGTGCAGCTCTGCTCCAACCTTAGCAGATGCGTCTCCTTGCTCCCCCTTGTCTCCCACATGGAAGAATTGGCCCGCAGTGCGCTCCTTCTTCTCCGCACCGCCGTTGCCCTTCGGGCTGTTGCCAGACAAATCAGCTACCATGTTCGCGCCATTTTTCTGGTTCCTCCGCGCGCCGCCATCCTGGTGACGATTCTGGGGGTCCATCCATCGAGTTTCTTATAGCACAAAAACCAGGGGTGCCCTTCCTTCTCACAATACCAGCAACTCCCTTTCATTTTGCCACCAGCACCTGAGTTGCCCCCACGTCCAGATTTCGCACCGCGACCCCAACCGGTACCTCCTTGTTGGTCGTTGGAGTCGTCGTCTTTCTTTGCACCGCGTCCAGCACCATCGAAGCCGCGTCCTCTGCCCCGTCGGCTCCCTTGCATCCTATAGCCGCTGCTGCCGTCATCTTCACCTCTTAGTTGGTGGCGATGGAAATCCTCCTCCAGAATCTTCGTCCGCACCCACTCGAGCGTCCACATGTTTTGGCTCTACAGCAGGCTCAATCCGCTCGTGATTGAAGCCACGATTCCGGTAGTATAGAGAGCATCTTCAGGCACTTGGTCTGCTCCAGGTAGGTGATTCCCGCGGTCGCCAACTTCGCGTAGAGGTCGCGCATCTTGTCCAAGACTGGTTGCACCGGCTCTCTCTCGCTCATGCGCAACGCGTACAGCTCGCTCTCCATTATGAGAGTCGCAGTTATGGAGGTAGGGGCGTGCAGCTCCTTCAACACGGTCCACGCCTTCGGACCGCACTCAACTTCCGGCAGCACGTGCGTGACGTGGTAACGCTGGTTCAGCTCCAAACTCTGCGACCTCAAGTAGTAGCCAGCCGACGTGCGCTCGTCCCAATCTTCCTGAAGGGCGGGGTCACTCGGTCTAGGCTCCTCCCCAATCATTAGTTTCAGCAAACCGATCTGACGGAAATACAGTTGCATTTTCCAGGCCCAATCATCATAGCCCTCACCATTGAACTTCTCGACGGTGAAGTTTTTCAGCACCTCCTTGATCAGCGAGCCCTGGCTTGTTCTGTTGGTGAAAGGGCCTAATAAACTCAAGCTATTAGGACTTAATCAAACTTAAAACCTCTCCTCGGGGTCACCTCCAAGGGTCCCTGGGTGCCTGGTACAAGACCAGCCCCTATCCTCGGGTCCGAGTTTGTAGAGAGAGGGATCAAGAAGGACTTAGTCAAAACAGCAAGAGTATCTTGAACGTCGCGCAGCGTGCCGTGCAGACCGTCGGTCGGATTAAGCTGAGAATTCGCTATATCGAAGCTCGCTCCAAGAGCTTTAAAATGAGCCAAGTTGCCTCGCGAAAAGTTCTGCCATTACTAAGTTATGGCTCGGACAGCGTTTGCCTAGCGTTGAAGTGCTAGCATACTAGCGTTGACTCGGGTAGCATTCCGCCGTCGAATAGCGCAGAAACGAAATTCCAGCGAGGAAGGAATTCGCTTGAATCAATTGACTATATTCAGGTACAAACAGAGAAGGAATAAATAGTTCTAGCTAGCAAGGACCTTGGGAATCAACCTGGGAACAACCAGGGATGATCCCAAATAATTCCAAGCAACAGAACCAACCTGGCTGGACAAAATAGCAGGTGGTAGGTTGGTAAACAACCTCTGGTTCTGTTTTTCCAACCTGGGAAAACAACAACCAGGTTCAGGTTCTAAAAACAGAACCTGTTTTGTCTTTGCCCAACCAGCCAAATGCTGGTTCCGCTGGTTTCCCCTGGCCTTGTAGCATGCAGATACAGACAAACAACATCCAACCTTCACCTAAATTGTACCCCTATAGTGCCTTCCCTGCTACACTATAGTTAACCAAACAAAACAGTACAATTCCGAGTTGGATAGAACTGAATCTGCGCAATCAACTCAACCGAACTGCAAAGCTTCCATCTTGGGTTCCTTTGCGAGCTCGTCCTTTCTGCTTGCACTGTTCATAGCGCATACAATGTTGTGCCGAAGCGCACATTGCGCGAGTACCTGCAAATGCATCAAGCGAAAAATGCGAAAGCAAACAAACACACGAACACACCATTCACACGCAAATGCATTTGCACACGCATACTCGTACAAACAGACGGCAGGATGTCGTGCAATGTGCATTTGCACCCAACACACTCCCCCTCAGCCTGCCGGCTGCATCCCCGTCATTCCATGCTAGTTCATGCTCATTCCACTCATGCGCACACAACGCCAATGAGGCTCATCCGCAAGCCTCTTGGTGAGAAAGTCTGCTGGCTGCTGGTGAGTCTTGATGTAGATCGGATGCACCGTCCCCCTCTTCACCTCCTTACGCAGCCAGTGCCACTTGATACGCATGTGCTTGTTCAGCCCATGAAGCACAGCGTTTCTGGCCATCCCAAGAGCCCCCTTGCTATCACAAAACAGCGGCGTAGCAACTTTCTGCTCCTGGCCAATCTCCTCTAACAGCCTCCTCAGCCAAATCACCTCCTTCACCCCATGGAACATCGCCATGTACTCTGATTCTACGGAAGAGAGTGCCGTCTCCGTCTGCTTCTTGGACCTCCAACTAACAGGTCCTCCCCCAACTACGCAGATGTATCCTCCCACAGATGAGGAATCCTCCTTCTCAGAAGCCCACGTAGCATCGGTAAAGCAAGTGAGAAATAGCTTGCCTTCTCCAAGCCTCTCCCCCTTCTCTTTCAGCACCTCCACCCCTTTCTGCTTCACCTGTGCAGATGCGGAGTATTGAACTCCAATGCTTGGGTGAGAGTTCAGGTACTTCACCACACGCTCAGCTGCATCCACCTGCTCCTCTGATGGATTCTGCACCACCCTAGCCAGCTGCCCAACCGAGAAAGAGATGTCGGGCCTCGTGTGAACTGCTGCGTACAAGAGGCTGCCCACCAAGGACTGAAATTGCTGCTGCTCTTCAGCTTCAACCCCTTCATCCTCTGCAGCCTTCACAAGCTTGAATTCTGCTGGCAGGGGAGTTGCAACCTTGCGCTCATTCTCAATCCCATACTTCTCCCCCAGCTCCTTGATGAACTTCTCCTGGTGCAGCTTCAACCACCTGTGATCTGGATCCCTCTCCACGTGCATCCCGAGGTAGTACTTTACCTCCCCAAGGTTCTTGCACTTGAAGTTTTCCATCAGTTGCTGCTGCACTTTCTGGATCTCCTTCATGCTGCTGCTGAAGAGAAGAATGTTGTCCACGTAGACCAGAAACAGCACCAGCTTCTCCCCCTCGCCCTTGAGAAAGAGGCTCTCATCACAGCTGCTGGTCCTGAATCCCATCTCCTCTAAAACAGCTGCCAACTTCTAGTACCAGCAGCGTGGCGCCTGCTTCAAGCCGTAGATGGACTTGTTGAGCTTGCACACCCTGCCCGTACCATCCTCATACCCAGGCGGCTGCATCATGTACACATCCTCCTCTAAAATCCCATTCAGGAATGCCGTTGAAATATCCATCTGAATGATGAATTTCCCACTAACAGCTGCATCTGCCAACAAGACACGGAGGGTAGGGGGTTTGGCAGTGGGAGCAAAGATCTCGTTGAAGTCCTGCTTCTCCTTCTGCATAAACCCCTTCGCCACCAGCCTACTCTTGTAGATGGTGACCTGCCCCTTGTCATCGGTCTTGATCCTCAGCACCCACTTGCATTGTATCGCTTTCTTCCCATCAGGCAGCACCACCAGATCCCATGTCCTATTCTCCAGCAGACTCTGGTACTCAGCATCCCTAGAAGCCAGCCACTTGTCCCTATCTGGTCCAGCTAATGCCTCCTCCATGCTAGCTGGTTCCTCTGGTGCAGGGGCAAGAAAACAGTACGCAGGCTCATCCTCCTCATCCGGGTCATAGCCATGAGGTAGAATCAGCAATGCCTCTTCGGTCCCTAGCTGCTGCTCTGCTGCATCAGTTCCTGCAGTCAGCTTCTTAGTAGCCATACGGGTACGTCCTGGCCTGGAGACGGGTGTCTCCCATCCCTTCATAACGACACCCTTCGGCTTCTTAGTTTTTCCCTGCTGCTTCTCTCCTCCCTCGGGTCCAGCAGCTCCACTAGTGCTGCCGCCAGTTTCCACACCATTTTCTCCACCAGCAGATGCCTCCTGTACCTTCTCTCCATCACCATTTCCAGCAGCTGCCTCCTCTCCCTCCTCCCACACACTAGGAGTCAGGTCCAGCTGCATGGTGATCTGCTCCATCTGCTGGGACACCCTTGCCTCCGGCTGTTTTTCCCAGCTCCCATACATCATGCCCTCAATGAATTTCACATCCCTGCTGTCAAACAACACACCCTTGGATGGTTCCCACAGCAGCCATCCCTTGCTCTCAGCAGCCAGCCCCAAATGCACACACCAGATTGCACTCGCCCCCAACTTACTGCGGTAGGTCTTGGGGACGTGGGCGACTGCCATGCAACCGAACACCCTCAGCATGTCCACCGGCGGCTTCCTCCCAAGCCACCTCTCCAACGGCACCCATGAGTCATCCCCAACCTTGGTGAGCACCCTGTTCCTAGCGACAGTGGCGTGCCGGACAGCATGAGGCCACATAGAATTGCTCAGCCCAGATTCTATGAGCAGCGCCCTAGCTGTCTCCAGAATGGTCCGGTTTGCCCGTTCTGCTACACCATTGGACTGTGGGGTATAAGCCGTGGTCAGCTCTCTCTGGATGCCCTGCTTCTTGAGCCAGGCCGTCATTTCAGCTCCAAGGAACTCACCACCCCGGTCTGTCCTAATCCGCTTCACTACACACTCCGCCTGCTTCTCCACGAATGGCAGCCAATCGTCCCGTATCGTGGAGGCGGCGTGGTCCTTCTGCTTCAGCGGATACGCCCACATCAGCCTGCTCCAGTCATCCACAATTGTAAGAAAATACCGCTCCCCCTTGTGCCCTTGCACCGGCAGCGGCCCCACCAAGTCCATGTGGACCAGCTCCAAAGGCTTCTTGCTCCTGCCAGCCACACTATGGAAAGGGAAACGGGTGAACTTTGAAAGCAAACAGATTTCACAGTTGTCATCGGGTGGCTGTCCGTTCAGCTTCAGACCCTTAACGGCTCCATCCTTCTCCAGCTGCTTCAGCAAAGGCATTGCCACATGCCCTAAGCGCCGGTGTGCCGTTGCCCAATCTGTCTCCCCAGATCTGGCCGACACTTTCACACCAACCCCTCCAACGGCATTGCACTCCCCCTGGGATGCAGACCCCTCTCCAGCCTGCCCCCCACCATGCCACGCCAGGGCCGGCAGCTGCCACATAGATCTGTACACGTCCTTGCTCTCGTGCAGATCCCAAAGCACCCGATTGCCCAGCTTCCCCTTATAAGTGCGTGCCCCATCCGTGTTGGTGTTCACCCCAGCCTTGCCAAGCTTACGGAGGGAGATAAGGTTGGCCTTCAGGTCGGGGACGAAGAGAACGTCGTGCAGCACCACCGGCTTGCCATCCGCTCCCTTAAACGCAGCTCGTCCCGCACCAGCCACCTTCAACATGTGTCCAGAGGCGGAGCACACTTCATTGATCGGTGCAGCTCGTACTTCGTCCAGCAGGTCCTTTGCGGCGTCATCGTCCAAGTAGCGCCTGTGTCCAACACCCAATAGTCTAGGGGGTGCAGCTCTGCTCCAACTTTGGCAGAGGCGTCTCCTTGCTCCCCCTTGTCTCCTACATGGAAGAATTGGCCTGCGGTGCGCTCCTTCTTCTTCTCCGCACCGCCGTTGCCCTTCAAGTTGTTGTCGGACGAATCAGCGACCATGTTGGCGCCGTTTTTCTGGTTCCTCCGTGCGCCGCCATCCTGGTGACGATTCTGGGGGGTCCATCCATCGGGTTTCTTATAGCACAAAAACCAGGGGTGCCCTTCCTTCTCACAATACCAGCAACTCCCTTTCATTTTGCCACCAGCACCCGACTTGCCCCCACGTCCAGATTTCGCACCGCGACCCCAACCGGTACCTCCTTGTTGGTCGTTGGAGTCGTCGTCTTTCTTTGCACCGCGTCCAGCACCACCGAAGCCACGTCCTCTGCCACGTCGGCTCCCTTGCATCCCGTAGCCGCTGCTGCCGTCGTCTCCACCCCTCAGTTGGCGGCGACGGAAGTCCTCCTCCAGAATCTTCGTCCGCACCCACTCGAGCGTCCACAAGCTCTGGTTCTGCGGCAGGCTCAATCCGCTCGTAAATTGAAGCCACGATTCTGGCAGCAGCGAGAGCATCTTCAAGCACTTGGTCTGCTCCGGGTAGGTGATTCCCGCGGTCGCCAACTTCGCGTAGAGGTCGCGCATCTTGTCCAGGACTGGTTGCACCGGCTCTCCCTCGCTCAGGCGCAACGCGGACAGCTCCCTCTCCAGCATCAACGTTGCGACAACGGAGGTCGGGGCGTGCAGCTCCTTCAACACGGTCCACGCCTTCGGACCGCATTCAACCTCCGGCAGCAGGTGCATGACGTGGTGACGCTGGTTCAGCTCCAAACTCTGCGACATCAAATAGTAGCCAGCCGAGGAGCGCTCGTCCCAATCTTCCTGCAGCGTGGGGTCACTCGGTCTAGGCTCCTCCCCAATCATTAGTTTCAGCAAACCGATCTGACGGAAATATAATTGCATTTTCCAGGCCCAATCATCATAGCCCTCACCATTGAACTTCTCGACGGTGAAATTCTTCAGCACCTCCTTGACAAGCGAGCCCTGGTTTGTTCGCGCTCCCCTTGGCGCTGAAAGATCAGAATCTTGGCTGCCGCTACGATCTTGGGCTGAAGATTCACCAGCTCCCGCCGAGGTGTTGCCCGCCATAGCTACCTATAACGAGGATCACTATAACGCAGCTCTGATACCAGCTTGTTGGTGAAAGGGCCTAATAAACTCAAGCTATTAGGACTTAATCAAACTTAAAACCTCTCCTCGGGGTCACCTCCAAGGGTCCCTGGGTGCCAGGTACAAGACCAGCCCCTATCCTCGGGTCCGAGTTTGTAGAGAGAGGGATCAAGAAGGACTTAGTCAAAACAGCAAGAGTATCTTGAACGTCGCGCAGCGTGCCGTGCAGACCGTCGGTCGGATTAAGCTGAGAATTCGCTATATCGAAGCTCGCTCCAAGAGCTTTAAAATGAGCCAAGTTGCCTCGCGAAAAGTTCTGCCATTACTAAGTTATGGCTCGGACAGCGTTTGCCTAGCGTTGGAGTGCTAGCATACTAGCGTTGACTCGGGTAGCATTCCGCCGTCGAATAGCGCAGAAACGAAATTCCAGCGAGGAAGGAATTCGCTTGAATCAATTGACTATATTCAGGTACAAACAGAGAAGGATTAAATAGTTCTAGCTAGCAAGGACCTTGGGAATCAACCTGGGAACAACCAGGGATGATCCCAAATAATTCCAAGCAACAGAACCAACCTGGCTGGACAAAATAGCAGGTGGTAGGTTGGTAAACAACCTCTGGTTCTGTTTTTCCAACCTGGGAAAACAACAACCAGGTTCAGGTTCTAAAAACAGAACCTGTTTTGTCTTTGCCCAACCAGCCAAATGCTGGTTCCGCTGGTTTCCCCTGGCCTTGTAGCATGCAGATACAGACAAACAACATCCAACCTTCACCTAAATTGTACCCCTATAGTGCCTTCCCTACTACACTATAGTTAACCAAACAAAACAGTACAATTCCGAGTTGGATAGAACTGAATCTGCGCAATCAACTCAACCGAACTGCAAAGCTTCCATCTTGGGTTCCTTTGCGAGCTCATCCTTTCTGCTTGCACTGTTCATAGCGCATACAATGTTGTGCCGAAGCGCACATTGCGCGAGTACCTGCAAATGCATCAAGCGAAAAATGCGAAAGCAAACAAACACACGAACACACCATTCACACGCAAATGCATTCGCACACGCATACTCGTACAAACAGACGGCAGGATGTCGTGCAATGTGCATTTGCACCCAACATGTTCGCGCTCCCCTTGGCGCCGAAACACCAGAATCTTGGCTGCCGCTACGATCTTGGCCTGAAGATTCACCAGCTACCGCCGAGGTGTTGCCCGCCATAGCTACCTATAACGAGGATCACTATAACGCTGCTCTGATACCAGCTTGGTGTAAGGGCCTAATAAACTCAAGCTACTAAGACCTAACCAAACTTAAAACCTTTCCTCGAGGTCACCTCTAAGGGTCCCTGGGTGCCTGGTACAAGACCAGCCCCTATCCTCGGGTCCGAGTTTGTAGAGAGAGGAATCAAGAATGACTTAGCCAAAATAACAAGAGTACTCTAAACGTCTATCGGATTTGGCTGAAAATTCTCTATATCTCGCTCCAAGTGCTTTAAAATAAGCCGAGTTGCCTCACAAAAAGTTCTGCCACTACGAAGTTATGGCTCGGACAGCGTTTGCCTAGCATTAGAGTGCTAGCGTACTAGCGTTGACTCGGGTAGCATTCCGCCGTCGAACTGCGTAGAAACGAAATTCCAGCATGGAAGGCATTTGTCTGAATCAAATGACTATTTCCAGGTACAAACAGAGAAGGAATAAATAGCTAGAGCTAGCAAGGACCTTGGGAATCAACTTGGGAACAACCAGGGATGATCCCAAATAATTCCAAGCAACAGAACCGACATGGGTTGACAAAATAGCAGGTGGTAGGTTGGTAAACAACCTCTGGTTCTGTTTTTCCAACCTGGGAAAACAACAACCAGGTTCAGGTTCTAAAAACAAAACCTGTTTTGTCTTTGCCCAACCAGCCAAACGCTGGTTTCACTGGTTTCTCCTGGCCTTGTAGCATGCAGATACAGACAAACAACATCCAACCTTCACCTAAATTGTACCCCTATAGTGCCTGCCCTGCTACACTATAGTCAACCAAACATAACAGTACAATTTCGAGTTGGATAGAACTGAATCTGCGCAATCAATTAAACCGAACTGCAAAGCTTTCATCTTGGGTTCCTTTGCGAGCTCGTCCTTTCTGCTTGCACTGTTCATATCGCGTACAATGTTGTGCCAAAGCGCACATTGCGCGAGTACCTGCAAATGCTTCAAGCAAAAATTGCGAAAGCACACAAATACACGAAGATACTATTCTGACGCAAATGCATCCGCACACGCATACTCGTACAAACAGACAGCAGGATGTTGTGCGAAATAAATTTGCACCCAACACAATTCACTGCGCAGGTTCACGACTATCCAACTTGAAATTGTACTGTTTTGTTTGGTTGACTATAATGTAGCAGGGCAGGCACTATAGGGGTACAATTTTGGTGAAGGTTGGATGTTGTTTGTCTATATCTGCATGCTACAGGGCCAGGGGGAAACAAGCATAACCAATATTTGGCTGCTTGTGCAAAAACAAAACAGGTTCTTTTGTTTTCCGAGATTGGGAAAACAGAACCAGAGGTTGTTTCCCAACCTACCACCTGCTGCTTTATCCAGCCATTTGGTTTTGTTGCGTGAAATTTATTTTCCCTGATTGTTCCCAGGTTGATTCCCAAGGTCCTTGCTAGCTAGGTCTATTTATTCCTTCTCTGTTTGTACCTGGATATAGTGAAATTGATTCATGCAAATTTCTTCCTTGCTGGAAAATGTTTTCTACGCGGTGCGACGGCAAAATGCTACCGAGTCAACGCTAGCACTACGATGCTAGGCAAACGCTGTCCAAGCCATAACTTCGTAATGGCAGAACTTTTCGTGAGGCAACTTGGCACTTTTTAAAGCTCCTATAGCGAGCTTCGATATAGCAAGTTCTCAGCTTAATCCGATCAACGGTCTGCACGGCACGCTGCGCACTGTCCAAGGCACTCTAGTTATTTTGGCTATGTCGTTCTTGGTCCCTCTCTCTACAAACTCGGACTCGAGAATAGGGGCTGGTCCGAGGAGGCACCCATGGACCCTTGGAGGTGACCCGAGGAAAGGTATTAAGATTGGTTAAGTCACAATACTGAGTTTATTCGGCCCCTATACCAACAAATCTTCCTTGAACTCTTCCTTACAGTTAAGACTTTCTTCCACTGTAACATCTTTCTCTGCCGTAGCAACCTCTGCGTCCACGAAGTACGCATCTTGGAATAGACCCTTGAGCAGAGGGTTCATCCCGTCGAGCTAGATGCCTTCCGCATGACCGGGGCGGCTCAACGCGTCAGCTTTGTTGTGTAGCCCAGGTTTATAGACGATCCCATAGTGGAAGTGAGTTTCCAGGAAGTCCACCCACCGCACCTGTCGTCGTGAGAGCGTTGGCTGTGACTTTAGGTATTTAAGACAGCAGCGGTCAATATAGATTTTAGGATTGGCTCCCTCTAGGTAACACCTCCACGCCTTGAAGGCTATGACTATCGCTAAGGCTTCCTTGTCATGAATGGGGTAGTTCAGTTCTGTTCTGTGGAGTCAAAGAAGAGGCTAGCCGTGAGTATAGCGTCATGCCCTCGTGAGGTCGAAGGAAGCCCAGTGATGAAGTCTAGGCTGACGACTTGCCATGGCTGCTCCAGTACAGATAGAGGCTGAAAGAACCTTGCTTTTTTCTGCATGCTACTCTTCATCCGCTGCCAAGTGTCGCATAAGTAGACAAACTTCTGCACGTCTGCTGCCATACTTTGCTATTCCCGTTATCATATTGTTGCGCCCCAAATGTCCCACGTATGCCACGTCGTGAAACTCCTTGTCGGAGTGGGGCATAGTTTGGTATCCAAGCTTTCTTGAACCCTTCCTTACAACCAAGTCTTTTTCCCACTGTAACAGATTCTGTTTCTGTGCTGTAGCGACATGTGCGTCCACAAAGTACCCATGTTGGAATATGTGCTTGAGTAGAAGGTTCATCTCGTCGAGCTGGATGCCTCCTACACGAGCGGCTCAACGCGTCTACTTTGTTGTATCATTCGGGCTTGTAGACGATGTCGTAGTGGAAGTGAGTTTCCAGGAAGTTTACCCACTGCACCTGTCGTCGTAAGAGTGTAGGCTGTTTGCAACTTCAGGTATTTGAGACTGCAGTGGTCAGTGTAGACTGTAGTCTTGGCTCCTTCTAGGTAACTATCGCTAAGGCTTGAAGGCTGTGACTATCGCTAAGGCTTCCTTGTCATGGATGGGGTAGTTCAGTTCTGCTCCGTGTAGTCAATGCTGTTAGTAGTTGCTCCATAGCTTACTGTTGAGGAGTATCCCATTCATAGGGCGAATTCTTTTTTCATATAAGTTCATTGGAGGCGCTGCTATCTTAGGGTACCGTGGCACGAAGCCTAATAACTGCTGCAACTCCTTCACGTTCTCCGAAACATTCCACGGTTTTACGGCTTCCATGTTCCGCGGGTCCACGTGGACGTCCTCCGCACTTACCATGTGCCTGAAAAACTGCACCTTTTTCATGCAAAGTCGCTCTTCAACAGCTTCACGTAGAACTTGTATTTCCGCAGGACCTCGAAGACTTTCCGCAAATGCTCCACGTGCTCCCTTATGTTATTGGAGTAGATGAGAATGTCGTCCAGGTACACCACCACGCACTCGTCCAGCAAGGGATACAAAATGTGATTCATCTCCGCAAGGAATGTCGCTGGTGCGTTGCAGAGTCCGAACGGCATCACTAAATGTTTGTAAAAGCTGTATCTGGTACGGAACGCCGTCTTGTAAATCGAATTATCTGCCATCTTGATCGGCCAGTAATCCGACCGTTGCACCACGCATTTTGTCCAGAAGAGTATCTATGCCGGTATAGGGTATTTGTTATTGACTGTTTGTTGTTCAGTGCCCGGTAGTCGATGCACATCCGTAAACTACCGTCTGGCTTTGGAGTGAAGAGAACTGGTGCACCATATGGAGAGGTGGATGGGCAGATCAGTTGTCTGTCCCGAAGAGACTCTATCTGCTTCTCCATGTCTGTCGATTCGGTCGGACTAAAAAGGTAGAGCGGTTTCGCACCTGGTTCACCACCATCTCGTGCTCGTGGATTCGCGCTGGAGGAACTTTCGCAGGCAAGTCGTCTGGCATGATGTCTTTGTACTGCTCCAACACATCGTCAGGTAGCTCCGAGTTCGGCTTCTCCTCCTATGTGAGCTGCTGCCATCACCAGTGCTAAGTAGCCCGTCTTACTCTCGTTCACTGTCCGTTTGAACCATGCAAGTGTCATTTCCAATACATCTCGTATACCCGTCCAGCTTCACAGCCCCACACGTTTCCCGTTGTTGTAGGTGCAAGCCTTCTGCTTGACCTCGTATATGTCGGGGTTAAATCACCTCAGAAAATCTCGCCCCAAGATGAAATCTAACCCTTTGATGTTCGTGGTCGACAACCCCGGCTTCCACCTCAACGCCCCAATCTGCAGCTGCGGTGTTGAATTGCCATGGATGAAAAAGTTGTATTGTCCATCATCGTTGCTGTAAACCGAGTCTTCCCCGATTTTCTCCAACGTCCCGCGGTCGCACACCGAGTGGGACGTACCACTATTCACCAGACGCACTTTGCATAGCACCTCCAGAAGTAGTGGCTGTACCTGCTTCGAGTAGCCAAAGATGGTCTCGCTTATAGAATGATAGGGTACGTTGAATATGCCATCCTTGGGTCCTGCGCTCGAAGATGCAGCTTCAATATCAGATTTCAACTGAGCAGAGTTAGAAGATTTATCCGAGGCCGGTTCAGCTTCTCTTGTGCATGGAACTTTCCTCTAAGCGTATACAGTTGTGTAGGGTTCACCTGTGAGGAACGGCGGAGAGCCTTAACACCGTGTTGTGGGAGAGAATATTAATTCCTCGGAACGCTCGACCCTTATGAACACCCTGGAATGGGATCCCCTTATTATCCGGTACAGGTATAACGCCTAGAAACTACGAAAATGGTAGTATGATTAGTTAAAGTATCTTTATAGGATAACTTTAACAAATTCTTACTTGTCGGGGTGTACGGCTGGAGTTTCCGGTTGGTGCAGGGTCTTGTTTCGCGGAGTCTCCTTTTGTCTCGGCGATTTCCCCTGGTGAAGGCTGGTCGTGACGTTTTAAATCCGTGCAATCATATTTTCCTTGTTTCGCCCTCTCCGAAGTCGCCACGTTGACCGTTTTCTGCTTCGGGGGTGCCCAACTATTCTTGTTCTTCAGCTCTGCACGCTTTTTGTTCATTTTCCAGGTCTTCAAGATATAGGCCATGTAGCGCCACAAAATTCGCACGTCTCGTTTTTTGCTAGCCCCTGCTTCGCATCGTTCTTGTTCTCTTCATCGGATCGGCAGTCATGGATAGTGCTAATTGCTCCATCCCACTATTTGGCTGGTTGCGTCGTGTTCCGTAGTAGGTACTATTTAATGTGTCGAACTGTTTGATCAGTGCTGCCCGAAACTGCGCCCACGTCCATTCGCCTTGCACATGTTTGTTACTAATCCACTATAGAGCTGGGCCTTGTACCATTGTTGCTGCGAGCCGTATGCGCATCGCGTCTTGGGTGGGGGTCGTGCATCAAACGGCATTGAAGAAAAATTTTCGAGTTCAGCTAAGGATTGACAAAAATTATAGGATCGAACGCCTCTGGTTGCCTCGGCATTGCTGCTTCGAGGTTAACTGTAGCTGCTGCCGTTGTCGCAGGTACAATTGTCGGTGTCGCCTCTGTTCCATTCGCCGCTTCGTTTGTTGCTGCATTCGCTGCTGTGTCTGCTGCCGCTGTGGCGGCTTGCAACTGGTTCGCGAGTAACGCCACAATTCGTTGGAATGCTGCCCGTGTCTGGTCCATTTTTCGTACGAAATTATCACCATTTCCTCAATTTGGTGATTTACAGGAAGGTGCGACAAAAACAACCAATTCTACGTGGCGACTCAAATCGACTGTAGAATCCACGAGCGCGAATTCTGTACGTCGCGTCTGATCTCGGTCTTTGAGGAGAAACTTGATCATACGCTCCAAACTCCAGCATTTTGTGGGCAAAATTCTCAGGGCCGTTGAGATTCGAATCGACCTGACGGTCGAAGTTTCAATGTTTTTGCCAATATAAGAAGCATGAAACCTGGATCGATGTGGATTCAGAAAAATTGTGCGAGACTTGATTTACATCCGTCGTCGCCCCCATGGTTTTTAAAGGCCAGTTTTTAGAGGTTCAAAACTGTTGGGTGCAAATTTACATCGCACAACATCCTATCGTCAGTTTGTACGAGTATGCGTGTGCGAATGCATTTGGGTATGAATGGAATGTTCGCGTCTTTGTTTGTCCCTGTTTTATTTTACATCGTTTTGTTTGATTGATGCATTTGCAGGTACTCGCGCAATGTACGCTTCGGCACATCATCGTATGCGCTATAAACAGTGCAAGCAGAAAGGACGAGCTCGCAAAGGAACCCAGGATGGAAGCTTTGCGGTTCGGTTGAATTGATTGCGCAGATTCAGTTCTATCCAACTCGAAATTTTACTGTTATGTTTTGTTTGAGCGTATACGTCGTCCAGCAGGTCCTTGCGCGGCGTCATCGTCCAAGCAGCGCCCGTGTTGAATACCCAATAGTCCAGGGGGTGCAGCTCTGCTCCAACCTTTGCAGAGGTATCTCCTTGCCCCCCCAGCTCTCCAATATGGAAGAACTGGCCCGCGGTGCGCTCCTTCTTCTTTTCCGCATCGCCGTTTGCTGTTCGGGTTGTTGTCCGACGAATTGGTGACCATCTTCGCGCCGTTTTTCTGGTTCCTCCGCGCGCCGCCATCCTGGTGACAATTCTGGGGGGTCCATCTATCGAGTTTCTTATGGCACAAAAACCAGGAGTGCCCCTCTTTCTCACAATACCAGCAACTCCCTTTCATTTTGCCACCAGCACCCGACTTGCCCCCACGTCCAGATTTCGCACCGCGACCCCAACCGGTACCTCCTTGTTGGTCGTTGGAGTCGTCGTCCTTCTTCGCACCGCGTCCAGCACCGTCCTCTACCACGTCGGCTCCCTTGCACCCCGTAGCCGTCGTCTCCACCCCTCAGTTGGCGGCGACGGAAATCTTCCTGCAGAATCTTTGTCCGCATCCACCCAAATGTCCACGAGCTCTGGTTCTGCGGCAGGCTTGGGCGGAGCCGACCTGCAGCAGTGGGCATGGGGGCCACTGCAAGGGCGCGGAGCTGGGGGGCGCCTGGCTGGAGGGCGCCGAGCAGGTGGACGCCGACCTAGGCGTCTGCTCGGCGTCCTGGGAGGTGGGACGCCGACCTGGGCGTCTGCTCCTGGGCGTCTACCCGGCGTCCTGGGAGGCTGGACGCCGACCTGATGGTCTGCTCGGCGTCCCGGACGCCTAGATGCTGACTTGGGCGCCTGGAAGGCGTCCTGGGTGAGGGGACGCCGACCAGGACGCCAGGACGCCGACCTGGGGACGCCGGGCTTGGTATGGCCGGCGTCCGACAAGTCTGGACGACCAGGCAGGGTTGCCCGGTCGACCGGGATACCCGGGCGACAGCTGCGAAGGTCGCCGGGGGCGGATTCGGCGAGGACGACCTCGGGGGTGGTATCCCGAGGTCGACGTGGCCGATGGGCGCCGTCACGAGCGGGTATGTCTGCACTGGGGACGTGACGAGGAGTTGGACGCCAACCAGCCGCGCACACCTGCGAAGCAGGTGCACCGTTGTCCTGCGGGTGCAGCGCTGTGCAGCCGACTTGCTGCAGCACTGGCACACCGTGGACTTGCAATGTTGGCACGCCGCATCTCTGCCGCGCTGGAGCGGTGCGAGCATTGCTGCGCTGGATCGCGGTCGACCGTGCTGCGCTGGAGGTCGACTAGCAACGGTGCTAGCTCTGATGTAGTGTTGCATGCCAACGTTGTTGCAATCATTGTTGTCAACCTTTGCTAGTGAAACTCTTGCCAAATTTCCCCATGAATGTGCAAGCAGAGAACACACCAGCAAACGACTAAGTGAACGAACGCAGAGATCACACGAGCACCCGTGCCTAGCCCGTAGTCTAGCTCACGTTGCAGCAGTTATCTCTGCATGGTGCGGTGAGCGTGGACGACACCGCGACGTAGTTCAGTCTAGCCGACTTTGCACTTCCCGATTGTGTTCGTAGGCCGGCAGCTTTGCGTTAGTCACCATGGTAGGCGGCGTAGGTGACGCCGGGGTGGTGGACACCCTGGAGGCACGGCTGGAGGATGCGAGGAGACGCCACGCGGCGAATGAGTACGGAACTCTCGCGCTGGCGGTCGTTGAGGCTGGCATCCACTCGTTGTGGGCGACGGAGCACCCTTCTCGGCCAGCTTCTCCTCGACCGGTGAACACCGAGGTTGGCGTCGATGTGGGCGTCAACGCCAGTGGAGGCCAAGTCGGTAGCAGTGCGGGAGGCACATCGCGGCAGAGAGGTGTGATACACGCCGGTGAAGTCGGCGGCGTTCAGGCGCGAGGGATGCAGTCGTCGGCGGCTGCAGGGACCTCGCAGGGCTACGTCGGAGGACGACGAAGTGGTGTGGCGTCGATGTCGGCGACACACGTGACCGCGGAAGGGATCGCGCCGAGCTACGGCTACTTCAAATTTCCGCCGGACCAGATCCAGGACACCCCTCCTCTGATCGATCGACCGGACATTCTCACCTGGAAGGAGGCGATCGAGCCCCAGCTGGAGATGGCCGGGCTGATCGACTTCGCCCGTGGGACCGTGGCGACGCCGGAGGAGATCTACCCCGACTTGCGTGCGGAGTTTCGTGCCGTGCAGCTGCTGACCTTCATGGTCATCTCGCGGTGCTGCTCGCCGGGCGTGCAGATCGCCTTGAAGTGGTGCAGGGAGTACCTTGATGCCGGGCACCAGGCGTGGCATCGAGTCGACGTACCAGGTCACCGACGACCTGTTCATCGCCCAGCTTGAGGGGCAGCTGACGCACCTGCGCATGGGCGACGAGGAGACGGCGACCGACTACTGCAACCGAGCCCGGCGAATTCTCGCCACGATCCGGATGGCCGGCGCGCCGTACTCCACGGCGTCGTACATCACCCACGTCATGCAGGGACTCTCGAGCAGCTACAACCTCCTGAAGCGGCTGTCGATGGCGCCGAGCACGAGGGCGACGCTCAACGAGGACAACTTGACCTCGTATATCCTGCAGGACGAAGCGATGCAGGAGGCTGAGCGGTCCTTAGGAGCTCCTGGCGCAGGTGGCGAAGCAAGGAAGCCGTCGACCGGGGCAGCGTGGACAGTCTGGCAGCGGTGGTAGCAGTGGCTCGAAGCCGACCAAGGACGCCGACAAGAAGAAGTCGGCCAAGGACGGCAGTCGTGGAGGAGGAAGTCGGCGTCGGGAGTGCTGGATCTGCCACAGCCCCGACCACCTCTCCTTCGAGTGCCCCGACCGCAGCGACTCCGACGACGACGCCAAGGGAGGCCGCGGGAGGTCGGCCAGCCGTCGCCCACGTCGAGGAAGTCAGCCACGCAAGGAGAAGCAGTCGACCAAGTCGACCTCGGCGAAGGACGCCGACTCCTCTGCTGGCGGCAAGGGGAGCGACGACAAGTCGGCGTCGTGCTCTCTGGTCGGCGTCGTGGAGCCGACCGTCTCACTGGCGCCGGAGGCCGGTGAGGATTTCCAGGCGATGGCAGCAGCAGTGCAGGCGAACCCGGCGGTGGTCCTGCTGGACAGCGGCTGCTCCCACCACCTGATGGGGACGAAGGAGGTCTTCGTCGACATGGGGCCGAGCGGCGACGTGAAGCACGTGCGCGGCTTCAATGGGGCACTGCAGGACGTCAAGGGACGGGGCACGGTTGCGCTGCAAGGGGAGGCCGGGAAGCGGGTGCTCATCCCCGACGTTCTGTATGTCCCGGGCGTGCACGTGAAGCTGAAGGAGGACGGCGACGGCATGCTGCTCGTCTCGGCGACGGGCGACGTGCTCGGTCGAGCAACGTACTCCGGCCGGGTCCTCTGCACCGACCTGCGTCCTTGCCCGGCGATGACTGCAGCGGAGGAAGTGGCTCTGCGGGCAATCGTCTCGGCGACGAAGTTAACGCCGGACAGACTGCACGCAAGGCTTGCACACGTCGGTATGGAAACCATCCTGAGCTCGGCGAAGCATGAGGTCGCCACCGGGCTGGACCTCAAGTCGGCGTCCGGCGCTGCCTCGCCTTGCGTCTCGTGCGTCGGTGGGAAGCTGGCGCGGCACACCTTCCCCGACAAAGGCTCCGACGCCAAGGACGCCCTGGCCGTTTTGCACATCGACCTGTGCGGGCCGTTTCGTGTGGCTGCCAAGGATGGCAGCCTGTACTTCCTGCTGCTGAAGGACCGCAAGACCCGCTACGTGTGGGTAAGGCCGGTCGCCCGGAAGTCCGACGTGCTGCGAGAGTTCGAGCAGTGGCTGGTGACGGTTGAGCGGCAGACGAAGAAGATGGTGTTGATGCTGCGTTCTGACCGAGGAGGGGAGTTCCTCGGGAAGGACTTCACCGCCCTCGTGAACTCCAAAGGGATCCTCCACGACCTCACCTGCCCGTACACTCCGCAGCAGAACGGCATGGCGGAGCGGGAGATGCGGACGGTAGTGGAGTCGGTGCGGACGATGCTGCTGCACATGGGCGTGCAGCACCACTGGTGGCACCTCGCTCTGCGGCAGGCCGTCTGGGTACGCAACTGCCTGGAGCGGTCGGCGACGCCGGGGACGACGCCGTACCAGCTGCTGACTGGGACGAAGCCCGACTTGTCGCTGGCGCGCGTGTGGGGCTGCATGGCGCAGTTCCTCGTCCCCGAGCAGCAGCGTGGTGGGAAGCTGAAGCCGAAAGCCCGGTGGGGCCTTCATCTCGGCGTCTCGGAGGAGAGCAAGGGATGGGAGCTCCTCGACATCGCTGCCAACCGGGTGGTCACCACGTCGGACGTGGTGTTCTACGAGGACATGTCGCTGGAGGTGTGGAAGTCGGAGCACGGGCCAGTGTCAGGACGGACGCCCACCACCCCGCCAACCGATACCACCACGGTGACGCTGCCTCTGCTCGCCGAGGTCGGTGAGCTTGCTGATGAGGACGCCGAGGTCGTCCACCCTTCTTCCCCTTCTCCTGCTCCTCCCCTCGTCGCCGACCTGCGTGGGCTGACTCCGGCGTCGGCCTCCGGCGATGAGGGGAGCAGTGGGGCGTCGCCTGTGGCGCCGACCAAGAGCATCGCCGGTGGCCGCCGTGACGCCCAGCAAGTCGGCCAGGAAGTCACGACGACAGAGGGGCCGCCGGGGAAGCAGCAGGCCGAGCAGGCGATGCAGCCGACAGGGGAGCAGGCAGCAGCGCGGCCGACCCAGGAGCAGTCGGCGACCTGGCAGTCGGCAGGGGAGCTGCCAGCAGGGGAGCGGTCGGTCGGAACGCCGGCTTTGGTGCAGCAGGACGCCGAGGACAGTGCAGCCGGTGAAGCTGAAGGGGAGCAGTCGGACGCCGAGCAGGACGAAATGGAGGTTAACCCCGAGCAGCCTGCACTGCGGCGAGTCCGGAGGCCGCCGGAGCGGCTAACCTACCATGTCTGCCTCCCACCGGCCGCCTTCACCACGGTGTACGACGTGGAGGATGACGACGACCTGCTGTACGACGACGCCGACGAGGACGAAGAGTTCCCGGAGCTCGACCCCGACATGCACGCCGACCCCGAGCACCGTTGGGACATCGCGACGATGACGGTGAAGGAGGCGTTGGCAAGCTGGAAGGGCCCGGCGGTGAAGGCCGCCATGGAGGAAGAGATCCGCAGTCTCCTCGCCATGGGCACGTGGGAGCTGGTAGAACGCCCGCCGGGAGTGAACATCATGAAGAACCGGTGGGTGTTGACCATGAAGTACCGCATCGACGACACCGTCGAGCGCGAGAAGGCGAGGCTGGTCGTGAAGGGCTTTACGCAGGTGTACGGCGCCGACTACGACGAGACGTTCGCGCCGGTGGGCAGCTACGTGATGCTGCGGATCTTCCTCAGCATTGTCGCTGTTTTCAACCTCAACCTGATGCAGCTCGACATGAAGAACGCCTTCCTGCAGAGCAAGCTCGACCGGGTGTTGTACATGTCGCAGCCGGACTACTTCAACGACGGAACCGGCCGGGTGTGCAAGCTGCTGAAGAGCCTGTACGGGCTGAAGCAGTCGCCGCTGCTATGGTACTTGGCGCTCAACGACGTGCTGGTCGGCGCCGGGTGGAAGAAGAGCCAGGTCGACGAGGCTCTGTACTTCAAGGTCAGCGACGATGGTGTGGCCTGCTGGGTGCTGGTCTACGTCGACGACCTGCTGGCCGCCAGCAGCTGCGCCGCGATGTTGAAGGAGCTGAAGGAGCTGCTGGCAGCCGCCTTTGAGCTGCGCGAGATCTCGCCGGTGCAGAAGTACCTCGGGCTGGAGATCGTGCGCGACAGGTCGGCGGGGAAGCTGTGGCTGCACCAGCAGGGCTACGCCGACAAGCTGCGTAGGCGCTTCATCGACGAGGAGCAGACCGGGCGCACCCCGAAGACGCCGGTCTCGGTCGACGCCTACGCCGAGCTCACCTTCGATGACGAGGAGGCGCAGGAACGCCAGGAGGAGGAGTACCGGCAGATGGTCGGCTCGCTGCAGTTCGCGGCGACGACGACGAGGCCGGACATCGCGTTCGCCTGCAGCAAGCTGGGGAGCGGACTCACGGTGAGGAGTGACCAGCATTGGCGCGAGGTCGACCGCTGCCTCGCCTACCTCGCCAACACACGCGACACCGCCCTGGAGTTCGGCGGTGGGCCAGAGTCGCTGGAGCTGGTCGGCTACGTGGACGCCGACGACGCCGGTGACAAGCAGAACAGGATGAGTATGGGCGGCTACGTGTTCGTCTACGGAGGGGCCGCGGTCTCCTGGTCGAGCCAGCGCATCAAGTGTGCGACGCTGTCGTCGACCGAGTCGGAATACGTGGCGGCCGTCGAGGCCGGCAAGGAGGGACGCCGACTTCGCTTCCTCCTCGCAGAGTTCCGGCAGCTGGACGCCGGGAAGCCGACTGTCCTCAGGGTGGACAACAAGTCGGCCATCACGGTCGCCGGGGGCATGGGGTTGACGGGCAACCTCAAGCACATGGAGCGGCGACAGGCCTGGCTGCAGCACATGGTGAAGCGGGGGAAGTTTGCGCTGCAGTACATCCCAACCGCTGAGCAGCCGGCCGACTTCCTGACGAAGGCGCTGCACTACCCGGCCTTCAACCGGTGCTCCGTCGCAGTCGGCCAGGTGCGCCTGGCTGAAGTCGGCGACGGTGACAACGACGTGCAGCAGTAGGTGCCATGCCCTCTTGCATGGCTGGTGCGGTGACCGGCGTGCTGTGTGTTGTGTGCACGCCGCCGAGCTATTCTCCGAGCAGTGCTGCCGTGTGGGCTGGGGGGGCCCAAGCGTGAACGCGGCAGGGGAGTGTCAACGGGAGTTGTGTTCGGCCCCGTCCTCGCTTGGGCAGAGCCGACCTTCTGGTCGCGTATACGGGGGAGATGCAGCCGACCTGCAGCAGTGGGCATGGGGGCCACTGCAAGGGCGCGGAGCTGGGGGGCGCCTGGCTGGAGGGCGCCGAGCAGGTGGACGCCGACCTAGGCGTCTGCTCGGCGTCCTGGGAGGTGGGACGCCGACCTGGGCGTCTGCTCGGCGTCCTGCACGCCTGGACGCCGCCCTGGGCGTCTACCCGGCGTCCTGGGAGGCTGGACGCCGACCTGATGGTCTGCTCGGCGTCCCGGACGCCTAGATGCTGACTTGGGCGCCTGGAAGGCGTCCTGGGTGAGGGGACGCCGACCAGGACGCCAGGACGCCGACCTGGGGACGCCGGGCTTGGTATGGCCGGCGTCCGACAAGTCTGGACGACCAGGCAGGGTTGCCCGGTCGACCGGGATACCCGGGCGACAGCTGCGAAGGTCGCCGGGGGCGGATTCTGCGAGGACGACCTCGGGGATGGTATCCCGAGGTCGACGTGGCTGATGGGCGCCGTCACGGGCGGGAATGTCTGCGCTGGGCACGTGACGAGGAGTTGGACGCCAACCAGCCGCGCACACCTGCGAAGCAGGTGCACCGTTGTCCTGCGGGTGCAGCGCTGTGCAGCCGACTTGCTGCAGCGCTGGCACACCGTGGACTTGCAATGTTGGCACGCCGCATCTCTGCCGCGCTGGAGCGGCGCGAGCAATGCTGCGCTGGATCGCGGTCGAAGGACCTATGGCAGCTGCCCATCATCCCTTGGAATGGGAAACCACCAGCAACGGCAAAGGCAGCGGCAGCGGCTAAAGCAACTGCGGGAGGAGAGGAGACTGCACCAACTGCTGGGGCCCTGGATGCAGTCAAGAAGGTGCAGCAGCCACGGAAGCCTCATGGTGAGGTGCTTGCAGGTGTGGATGCGACAGCTGCATGGGCAAAGGCTTCATCCGGGAGTGGTGAGGCCGATTGGGAGACGTGGCACGAGAGATTGTGCCACATCAACATACCGATGCTGCAGAAGTTGGCTAAGGATGGGAGCTTGAAGGGATTGGAGGTGAAGGGGGCAGCAAAGGAGGTTGGGAGCTGCCCTATGTGCCTTGAGACGAAATTCACGAAGTTTCCCTTCAGCAGCAGCACGGGACCAGCCAAGGCGCCACTTGCGCTTGTACACATGGATGTGGTGGGCCCCACGAGGGCCACTTCGCTCTCGGGCAGCCGCTACTTCTTGACCATTGTGGACGACCACACACGTGCGGTGTGGGTGTACCCTCTCAAGACGAAGGGGGATGTGGCAGCGGCTGTTCTCAAGGAGTGGATGCCGAGAGCTCAAAGGGAGAGCGGACACAAGGTGAAGGTGATCCGCACGGACAATGGAGGAGAGTTTATTGGCGCTGATTTTGAGGCAGTGCTGAAGAAGAAGGGCATTCAGCATCAGCTCACAGTGCCCTACAACCCTCAGCAGAATGGCGTGGCTGAGCGGTTCAACCGGACCCTGCAGGAAGGTGCCCGCACTCTACTTGGGCGCGCAGGGCTGCCGGATCCGTTTTGGGTGACAGCACTGAGGCAGGTTGTCGTTGCGAAGAACAGGGTGCTGGCGACCGTGGGGGACAAGCAGTGGATCCCCTACACCAAGTGGTATGGGAGTGCACCAGCAGTCAACATGCTGAGAGCGTTCGGCTGCATGGTGGTGTTTCATGTGCCGAAGGAGAAGAGGGGAAAGCTGGAAGCTTCTGGGAGATGGGGTGTGCATTTGGGGCTTGTTGGTGTAAGGGCCTAATAAACTCAAGCTATTAGGACTTAATCAAACTTAAAACCTCTCCTCGGGGTCACCTGGGTGCCTGGTACAAGACCAGCCCCTATCCTCGGGTCCGAGTTTGTAGAGAGAGGGATCAAGAAGGACTTAGTCAAAACAGCAAGAGTACCTTGAACGTCGCGCAGCGTGCCGTGCAGACCGTCGGTCGGATTAAGCTGAGAATTCGCTATATCGAAGCTCGCTCCAAGAGCTTTAAAATGAGCCAAGTTGCCTCGCGAAAAGTTCTGCCATTACTAAGTTATGGCTCGGACAGCGTTTGCCTAGCGTTGGAGTGCTAGCATACTAGCGTTGACTCGGGTAGCATTCCGCCGTCGAATAGCGCAGAAACGAAATTCCAGCGAGGAAGGAATTCGCTTGAATCAATTTGACTATATTCAGGTACAAACAGAGAAGGATTAAATAGTTCTAGCTAGCAAGGACCTTGGGAATCAACCTGGGAACAACCAGGGATGATCCCGAATAATTCCAAGCAACAGAACCAACCTGGCTGGACAAAATAGCAGGTGGTAGGTTGGTAAACAACCTCTGGTTCTGTTTTTCCAACCTGGGAAAACAACAACCAGGTTCAGGTTCTAAAAACAGAACCTGTTTTGTCTTTGCCCAACCAGCCAAATGCTGGTTCCGCTGGTTTCCCCTGGCCTTGTAGCATGCAGATACAGACAAACAACATCCAACCTTCACCTAAATTGTACCCCTATAGTGCCTTCCCTGCTACACTATAGTTAACCAAACAAAACAGTACAATTTCGAGTTGGATAGAACTGAATCTACGCAATCAACTCAACCGAACTGCAAAGCTTCCATCTTGGGTTCCTTTGCGAGCTCGTCCTTTCTGCTTGCACTGTTCATAGCGCGTACAATGTTGTGCCGAAGCGCACATTGCGCGAGTACCTGCAAATGCATCAAGCGAAAAATGCGAAAGCAAACAAACACACGAACACACCATTCACACGCAAATGCATTCGCACACGCATACTCGTACAAACAGACGGCAGGATGTCGTGCAATGTGCATTTGCACCCAACACACTCCCCCTCAGCCTGCCGGCTGTATCCCCGTCATTCCATGCTAGTTCATGCTCATTCCACTCATGCGCACACAACGCCAATGAGGCTCATCCGCAAGCCTCTTGGTGAGAAAGTCTGCTGGCTGCTGGTGAGTCTTGATGTAGATCGGATGCACCGTCCCCCTCTTCACCTCCTTACGCAGCCAGTGCCACTTGATACGCATGTGCTTGTTCAGGCCATGAAGCACAGCGTTCCTGGCCATCCCAAGAGCCCCCTTGCTATCACAAAACAGCGGCGTAGCAACTTTCTGCTCCTGGCCAATCTCCTCTAACAGCCTCCTCAGCCAAATCACCTCCTTCACCCCATGGAACATCGCCATGTACTCTGATTCTACGGAAGAGAGTGCCGTCTCCGTCTGCTTCTTGGACCTCCAACTAACAGGTCCTCCCCCAACTACGCAGATGTATCCTCCCACAGATGAGGAATCCTCCTTCTCAGAAGCCCATGTAGCATCGGTAAAGCAAGTGAGAAATAGCTTGCCTTCTCCAAGCCTCTCCCCCTTCTCTTTCAGCACCTCCACCCCTTTCTGCTTCACCTGTGCAGATGCGGAGTATTGAACTCCAATGCTTGGGTGAGAGTTCAGGTACTTCACCACACGCTCAGCTGCATCCACCTGCTCCTCTGATGGATTCTGCACCACCCTAGCCAGCTGCCCAACCGAGAAAGAGATGTCGGGCCTCGTATGAACTGCTGCGTACAAGAGGCTGCCCACCAAGGACTGAAATTGCTGCTGCTCTTCAGCTTCAACCCCTTCATCCTCTGCAGCCTTCACAAGCTTGAATTCTGCTGGCAGGGGAGTTGCAACCTTGCGCTCATTCTCAATCCCATACTTCTCCCCCAGCTCCTTGATGAACTTCTCCTGGTGCAGCTTCAACCACCTGTGATCTGGATCCCTCTCCACGTGCATCCCGAGGTAGTACTTTACCTCCCCAAGGTTCTTGCACTTGAAGTTTTCCATCAGTTGCTGCAGCACTTTCTGGATCTCCTTCATGCTGCTGCTGAAGAGAAGAATGTCGTCCACATAGACCAGAAACAGCACCAGCTTCTCCCCCTCGCCCTTGAGAAAGAGGCTCTCATCACAGCTGCTGGTCCTGAATCCCATCTCCTCTAAAACAGCTGCCAACTTCTGGTACCAGCAGCGTGGCGCCTGCTTCAAGCCGTAGATGGACTTGTTGAGCTTGCACACCCTGCCCGTACCATCCTCATACCCAGGCGGCTGCGTCATGTACACATCCTCCTCTAAAATCCCATTCAGGAATGCCGTTGAAATATCCATCTGAATGATGAATTTCCCACTAACAGCTGCATCTGCCAACAAGACACGGAGGGTAGGGGGTTTGGCAGTGGGAGCAAAGATCTCGTTGAAGTCCTGCTTCTCCTTCTGCATAAACCCCTTCGCCACCAGCCTACTCTTGTAGATGGTGACCTGCCCCTTGTCATCGGTCTTGATCCTCAGCACCCACTTGCATTGTATCGCTTTCTTCCCATCAGGCAGCACCACCAGATCCCATGTCCTATTCTCCAGCAGACTCTGGTACTCAGCATCCCTAGAAGCCAGCCACTTGTCCCTATCTGGTCCAGCTAATGCCTCCTCCATGCTAGCTGGTTCCTCTGGTGCAGGGGCAAGAAAACAGTACGCAGGCTCATCCTCCTCATCCGGGTCATAGCCATGAGGTAGAATCAGCAATGCCTCTTCGGTCCCTAGCTGCTGCTCTGCTGCATCAGTTCCTGCAGTCAGCTTCTTAGTAGCCATACGGGTACGTCCTGGCCTGGAGACGGGTGTCTCCCATCCCTTCATAACGACACCCTTCGGCTTCTTAGTTTTTCCCTGCTGCTTTTCTCCTCCCTCGGGTCCAGCAGCTCCACTAGTGCTGCCGCCAGTTTCCACACCATTTTCTCCACCAGCAGATGCCTCCTGTACCTTCTCTCCATCACCATTTCCAGCAGCTGCCTCCTCTTCCTCCTCCCACACACTAGGAGTCAGGTCCAGCTGCATGGTGATCTGCTCCATCTGCTGGGACACCCTTGCCTCCGGCTGTTTCTCCCAGCTCCCATACATCATGCCCTCAATGAATTTCACATCCCTGCTGTCAAACAACACACCCTTGGATGGTTCCCACAGCAGCCATCCCTTGCTCTCAGCAGCCAGCCCCAAATGCACACACCAGATTGCACTCGCCCCCAACTTACTGCGGTAGGTCTTGGGGACGTGGGCGACTGCCATGCAACCGAACACCCTCAGCATGTCCACCGGCGGCTTCCTCCCAAGCCACCTCTCCAACGGCACCCACGAGTCATCCCCAACCTTGGTGAGCACCCTGTTCCTAGCGACGGTGGCGTGCCGGACAGCATGAGGCCACATAGAGTTGCTCAGCCCAGATTCTATGAGCAGCGCCCTAGCTGTCTCCAGAATGGTCCGGTTTGCCCGTTCTGCTACACCATTTGACTGTGGGGTATAAGCCGTGGTCAGCTCTCTCTGGATGCCCTGCTTCTTGAGCCAGGCCGTCATTTCAGCTCCAAGGAACTCACCACCCCGGTCTGTCCTAATCCGCTTCACTACACACTCCGCCTGCTTCTCCACGAATGGCAGCCAATCGTCCCGTATCGTGGAGGCGGCGTGGTCCTTCTGCTTCAGCGGATACGCCCACATCAGCCTGCTCCAGTCATCCACAATTGTAAGAAAATACCGCTCCCCCTTGTGCCCTTGCACCGGCAGCGGCCCCACCAAGTCCATGTGGACCAGCTCCAAAGGCTTCTTGCTCCTGCCAGCCACACTATGGAAAGGGAAACGGGTGAACTTTGAAAGCAAACAGATTTCACAGTTGTCATCAGGTGGCTGTCCGTTCAGCTTCAGACCCTTAACGGCTCCATCCTTCTCCAGCTGCTTCAGCAAAGGCATTGCCACATGCCCTAAGCGCCGGTGTGCCGTTGCCCAATCTGTCTCCCCAGATCTGGCCGACACTTTCACACCAACCCCTCCAACGGCATTGCACTCCCCCTGGGATGCAGACCCCTCTCCAGCCTGCCCCCCACCATGCCACGCCAGGGCCGGCAGCTGCCACATAGATCTGTACACGTCCTTGCTCTCGTGCAGATCCCAAAGCACCCGATTGCCCAGCTTCCCCTTATAAGTGCGTGCCCCATCCGTGTTGGTGTTCACCCCAGCCTTGCCAAGCTTACGGAGGGAGATAAGGTTGGCCTTCAGGTCGGGGACGAAGAGAACGTCGTGCAGCACCACCGGCTTGCCATCCGCTCCCTTAAACGCAGCTCGTCCCGCACCAGCCACCTTCAACATGTGTCCAGAGGCGGAGCACACTTCATTGATCGGTGCAGCTCGTACTTCGTCCAGCAGGTCCTTGCGCGGCGTCATCGTCCAAGCAGCGCCTGTGTCCAACACCCAATAGTCTAGGGGGTGCAGCTCTGCTCCAACTTTGGCAGAGGCGTCTCCTTGCTCCCCCTTGTCTCCCACATGGAAGAATTGGCCCGCGGTGCGCT